>JAADWZ010000325.1:0-35297 GCA_023336445.1 Pythium dissimile | reverse complement strand
TTTTTCCCCCCCCCCCTCCTCAACAAAAACAAGTTGTCCCAGGGAACGTCTCTTATTTGGCAGTCGAGCCTGGAAGAGAGATGCGGGTCGTATCGACATAGGTCCTTGTGAGACATCGTCTAGCTGAAATCTTTGTGAAATCGGTCGAGTATCACCTCGTAGATACACAATGCGCCACGCCATTGGGTCATAACTCTCATGGAGTTTGCTGATACGCTGTAGCCCAGTTCCGCTGACCACATCCCTGTGATCGGGTCGTGCTAAGGCCGCATACGTACAATGATATCCCGGTCTTCTTCAAGATACTCGTCGTCAACAATAACCACAATCACTTCGGACACGCTGGAGCGTCCGGGATGTTCGAAGAATTCCTGGTGCTGGTGGCCGAGGGTACGTGCGGATTCTCTGCGTTATTGTGAGAGACGATGGCCAATCTTACGGTACCATTGCGGTCATCGGGTCCGCGGCATGGTCATCGCACGCGGAACCATCGTCACCGAGGTTGGGTTCTCGCTTCCAAGACACGTTGACAGAGGTGGGCACACGCGCGCGAGCAAGACGTGTGCGGCGGTGAGGGCGAATCGCGCGAATCGGAAAAGTACGACACGAGCCACGGGGAGAGGCGAGCTCTGATTGCGGCCGAGCAGAACGACACGGCGAGCAAGCGAGGTGTGGCGCAAGAAGGAAAGAGAGACAACGGGTCGTAGCGGCGCGCAGCGACGTCGAGGATGCGCGCCACACGCGTGGCTGTCCGTCGAGGCGGCGCAGCTCAACTCCGGCGCGCTCGATACGAGGTAGCGGAGGAGGCAGAGTCCCCGTTGGCCGCCGGGCGTGGGGACCACGCCACGGCGGGGCACCCACGGCAGATCGAGGACAAGACGCACCGCGCTCGACAAGATGATCGACGAACGGGCGCGGCGACTGACGGCTTGGGCCCAGCGAGAGCAGCCACAGAGGCGATCGGAGCAGCGGCAGGAGCGGGCCGGGAACGAACGCAACAGGAGGAATTCCGCCTGTCAGGACCCGCGACAAGGTGCGAGGAAGCGCAAGCGACATGGCGATGGCTCGCGGCGTGACGGGTTTGTGTGGGGTGCCGCAACTCCACTCCCCAAATACAGCGTGCTGTTTGACCCCAACATTGGCGATGTGTGGAAAACCCTTGTTTGAGGTTTTGAGCAGACAGAGCAGTTGTCAAGCTCGGATTTTTCTGCGAGCTGCTCTGCACCAGTATCAACACACTCCAACATAACGTTCCACACCTGAGGGATACGATCTACTCCACTAGTATTGCCACATCGATAGTTGACAACCGGCCAAGCCCGTGCCAAGAAATCTATGCACCACACTTCTCATGCATGCGCTTTCTGTCTTTACGTAGTATTGCAATATTAGTCTGGTTGTTGGTCGACGGCCGCGGTCGCTGGCGCGTCCACTTGGATGCCTTGGTTTGGGAGCTTAGAACAGAGGTCACCCTGGATGCCTTCGGCTTCAGACCACAATAAATCTAATCTAGTCTGTTGGCAAACGCGATTTTGTAGAGGAATTCAGCAGCTATTCAGCGTCGTTCAAATTTGTTGTACGGCATGACCTCGCAGCTAATGAGGGCACGATCGAGAAGAGATGAACGCCTCGAGTTCAGAAAGAGCGACTGCCTAGCGCTATGCGAGGAGGTGTCTAAAGTAGTCAGGCGAGTAGCAGCACCCCAATCCAGCGCTAATCAAGACGCTTCTCCGCGGCTAGCGCCATCACTCATTTCGTCCTTCCAGTCGAGATATTATAGGGATAGACAGACAGTGAGTTCGTAGTTGAGGACGACGATTTTTGGAGCGACTCCATGGGCTTGTTGGACTTAATACAGGGCACATTTTTTGGTAAGAACATCTAGCAGACATATTGTACCCGACAGTGGCATTTCCGTAATAGATATTGTCATTATTCTCACAATAACGCGGAGAACGAAGCACAATGCGGAGCTGGCAGCTCTGACAGCTCCGCATTGTACTCGCCCCGCTCCAGCCCAGTCTGGTCGCTCGATTTGGCCTGCCCTAGTCATTTTTGTTAGATTTGAGTGAGAGTACGACTTCATTCCAGACCCTCTGTTCTATGTCGAGATGTTGGAAAAATGTTGAAACCTGTTTATCATTGACGGGACAGATGAGCATCAATCCACTACTGAATTTGCTGGCACAGTGTGAAGGAAATAGTCTCCGAAGCGTCCCAACGGACACCCCACTATTCTGGGATGCCTTAGTTGGGATCACCTGCCCCCTGAATGAAGCATGTGAGGTCGTTTGGTGTGGCATTTCAAGTTTTCTTTGTCCCCATGCTTACAAACCCGGTGGATGCAAGAGAAATGGGCTCCAGGAGACTAGATGGAGCAGAATTTCTCTCCCGCTGCACTGATCAAAAGCAACGCCTTTTTGAAGTTCACCAAAGGGCTGTGAAGCACTCAATTCATCGGTGGGAGCGTCAACAAATGCGCGAGAAGACTCTCCACCGCGCCATTTGGCTTGCCACGCTCTCAGCAGAGAACGAGAGCAGGATGAACGATTTACAGGATGGTGCAAAAGTAGGTCAGTATTGGATTGATCTCACTGGACTGAATCTGACATTGGCTTCGGCTGTGCGGATGTTAAGGCGTATAATCTCAAGTCGATACGACAAGCAGCAGTTCAAGGCGATACGGATCGTCTCACAGAGCTATTGAACCAAGGCTTCAATGCTGATTCGCCAAGCGTACGTGCAGCCAGTCGACTGAGCAACGACTTCCAATCGTTTACATTGAGAGCAAACAATGAGGTTTGACGACATAATGGGTTATCAGGCGATGGGGCTCACTCCACTTCTCGGAGCCTGTCAAAGTGGGTGCTTCGATGCCGTTCAGATATTGCTTCATTTCGGAGCGAGCATCGACCAACAACATGTCAAGACAAAGCGAACGGCACTGATGGAAGCCAGTGCAAGACAAAACCCCGAAGTGGTGCGAGTTTTGCTTCGACATGGTCAGTGATGTCACGAAATAACTACAACTGGAGAGAGCCTCACCTGATTTGTAGGAGCAAACCTCCACCTCCGTGATGCACATGGCGAAAATGCGCTGGACTGTGCATCTCATCCACAAGTGAGAGCCCTGGTAGAGTCGGCGATGTCGATATGGTCTCCAGAAAATGCCGACGTCTTCCCTCACTCCTTTCGGGCCACAGCCAACACATTACTTCTGATCCAGAGATACCAAGAAACCGAGCAACGAGAGAAACGAGTAGCTACGCGTCGATACCTCACCTCGCTTCGCTCGGGTTTTGCACGCGCAGCAGCCGAGGCGAAAATGCGATACGACGAGCACCTTCGTGCGGGCCACAATCAAGTGACTCTTCTTCAGAAGGTTGACTCGCTAACCCATGCGGATCGTTTCTTTGACAATGAGCTTGCTGAGCTTATGCGGTCGGTTGAGCAAGCGTTGCTGCTGCAAGTCGAAGCCGGGCGTTTGCGTGTACTTCCAACTAGTGCTATATTCGCAATTCTCGTGTTTTGCGGCCGGCATTGGTTTGAGATCAATGCAGCCGATGAGCAGGACCAAAGACCACGTCCGAGACAAGTTCAACCAAAGGTCGGCTGCATCCGAGGGAAGAAAACGTCTCTCCCACTCCACTCGCTCCCAGAGTCACTCGAGGGCGAGTGGGAGAGTGTTCAGACGATGCTCTCAGTGAGGATGGCAAGCACAAACGGCGGGCCAGCTTCTATTTGCTGACGTAGATATGTGGACTGTAGGAGCGATGCGACCTCTTGCGCTGTATTCAAGCTGAAGAGCGAACTGACATCGAGAACGGTGTGATGCGACGGTCCGACGGTACGACGGTGGCCACGCTGCAAATCCAACTCCTAGAAGCTCGCCATTTACCCTTCCGAGATATCCGCATGCTTGAACCAGTAGTGCCGTTGCTGCTCCACTCTCACATTGCTCACTTCACTAGACTCATTTTCTATTGTTGTGTAGATTGATCCGTGCGTCCGAATGACCCTGCGTGATGGCGCGAATACGTTTGCATCGTCGACATCGGATATTCGACTGGGAAATCGTCATCCCGTGTGGTTTTCAGAGTTTACATTCAGTGTTGAGACAGTCAGAAGTGATTTGCTTGTTGAGGTTGTCGACGCAAAGCGGCGAGAAGTATGTGGGGAGGTTACCGTCCCTCTGCGATTGCTCCTCGACCAGAAGGAACACGACGAGTGGCTCGAACTTCCGCCAACGTTGAAACAACAGGTACTCGAAAAGGCGCCGCGCGAGTGTGCGGCCTGTTTGCACGTGGGGCTGCGGCTGGTCCACACAAAGGTACGACTAGAACTTGCTTAATATAAGTGGCCTCGTCCTTCGTGTGATGACTCACTAATGCACCTAGGCAATCTTACTGACGCGCGAAATCCAGCAAATCCTCACGAAAAGAGCCGAGGTTTTGCGAAAAAAGCGCGAGCATACGAAACGAGTCTTTGAGGACTGCCTTCAAAAACTTGGTAGCGACTAGCAATAAAAATCTTCACCAACGCCCTATTGCCTTCGACGAGCCGCATACTTAGCGGTGGCCCATGCAGGCAATTCAGGTAATTCGACTCCAGCCTCCGGTGCAAACTGTCTGAAGAGTTCCTCGACATACATATGCTTGATGAGTCCGGGGGGACGCGCATCGGAGAACGCCTTGAGTGCTTCTTGGACGCTTAAGCCCGTTCGTCGAACAAGATATGACACGACTAAGTACCCCGTTCGGTTCAAGCCATGGGTGCAGTGCACAGCAATGTTCCCTTCGGGCTCCATTACGATGAACTCATCCACAATGCGAGTGAACGCCTCCACTTCCGACTCGCGCGGTGGAGCCTTGAAGCCTTCAATGCACAGCTTCACGTACTTGACATTCGAGCCGCGAAACTCCAACTCACCGTCGTAATACTTGGAGGTGTTGGTGAGGTCAATCAGCAGCCGCACGTTGTGGCCGTCGCTTGCTTGGCTCTGCAAGAAAATCTCAGGCGTCCAGACCTCATCTGGCGACCGGATCATGCGCGTGAACTTGTCGTCAAGTGGAACCCGCATGGCGACAAAACGTGACGAGGCGATCTTTGACCCGATCTTGGGAACATCAGCCCAATTGTCGGGGACCGACAGCTTGGGTCGACGAGCGTTGTTGCCACGCCCCCCACGCCCACGCCCACGCGGTCGCGACTGCGAGCGATCACGGCGCGAATCGTTCGATCTCCGACTACCTTCGCTGCTGATCTCGGGTCCGTTGCCCCCGTCGCCATCAATGACACTGTCGCTCCTAGCGCCGTGGCGATGTGCACTGCCGCGTTCGGAGGACATTTCGCTCCGGTGTGGCTCCCCTCGCGTCTCTCTGTCGTGACGACAGCGCCGTCCGTCTTCCGCTCGCCCCTCCAGATTGGACCGTTCCGCGGAGCGACGCCGCGGTTGATACCGCTCCAAAGACTGGTCTCTGCGTCTGCGACTAGCGCCTGAGCTGCCCAGACAGTGCAACGGGTCGTGCCTTCGCTGCTCTCGTCCTCGACGGCGACGGTGTTCTTGGTGCGGTGCTCGCAGTCGTCGCGAGGCCATCGGGTTGTGTTCGTTGATTGGCGAGAAACTTCGAGAGCTGTGTGCCAGAAAAATACCGGTTTGCAACCGGTCCAGCCTTCGTTGACCATGATGACGCAAACGGAAATACCTGCCGGATTAATAGCGTGATGTCTAGGTCAACTAACAACATGGCGCTGGGCCGGAAGATCCGAGTGCTGTGCCTCCACGGGTGGCGCACGAATGCCAAGATCCTGCAGCACCAGACGCAAGGACTGCGTGATGCGCTCGGAGACCGCGCCGAGTTTCTCTTCCTAGATGCGCCGTTCGTGGCCTCCGGCCCGGCGCAGGAGATCATCCAGACCTTATACGCCCACGAGGCGCCGTTCTACGAGTGGTGGAACGCCATCAAGATCGAGTCTGAGGACAAAGAGCATAGCTACCGCTATGAGGGTGTCGACGAAGCGCTCGAGTTCATGTCGAGCAAGCTGCGCGAGCTTGGGCCGGTGGACGTTTTGCTCGGGTTCTCGCAGGGTGCCGGCCTCGCGAGTGTTCTTACCGCTCACTGGGATGCGCAGCACCGCACGCGTCCGTGGAAAGCGTGCATTTTTGTGTCTGGCTTCCGCCCTCGTGCGCGAGAAGTGAAGCATCTGTTCGAAGACCTCCATGGGAGTAGAATCACTCTCGACGTGCCGTCGATCCACGTCTACGGCAAGGCTGACTCCATTTTCCAGCAATGCGCGGACTTGCATGAAACCTGCAACGGCGAGATTGACGGCGTGAAACGATTCAAGTTCGAACATGAAGAGGGCCACAAATTCCCAACACCCCATCGCCACGAGCCATTGTATCAGGCAGTCACCAAAGCACTCTACGAGATCATCGATTCGCCGACACGCCTTTGATTCAGAAGCCCAGCACGACAGTACAATACACATGAGCAGGAGGAAGCTGTCTCTTCATAGTTGAGTGTTAAACCATCAATATTGCTTCTTGAGCTCCACAAGAACACCGATTGAAGCCTTGGTCGCGTGGAGTTCTGTCTGGAGCCGCGAGACTCGAGCCAAATCTTGATCTTGGATTGTTTCAGGCACTTTCGAAGCATATCCCGGAGCGCGTTGGCGTTGCAGCAAACCCTGGAGTGTAGTTTCCATCTTGACTTCGCGCTTTGTCAACCGCTCAATTTCAGACCGAACTCGCGCTGGAGTATCCGGGTCGTTTGGAACCGGAAAGTGCACTAGACGACATACCGCGTTAGAACACAATTCCTGCTGGGCAGCAAGTGTGTTGGTGTCAAAACCACCAACCTCGGCATGTTTGGGTAATGGAGTGACAGAGCGAGATTTTAGACGATGGCGTTTCAGACGTTATCTTGGCCGACGCTTGGACAAGACGGATTTGCTGCCTACTCTGGTTTTCGAGGTCCGCCAAGCCAGCGGTGAGAATAGCAAACTCCTCAGGAGCGTCGCAAACAATCCTCAATAAACACTCTCTACACACCACACCACATCGCGTGAGATATGCCAGAGAAACCGCTTGATAAATAAGCCGCACTGTGTTTTTGACGATCCTGTCGGAGCAAGCTGCTTCACGGTGTGGCGAAGGGAGCGTATGGAGTGAAGGACAGCCAGAATCAACTGCGAACGTAAGTGAAGATTCATCACGTCAGATCAGGCTAGGCAACGAGTTAAACTCAAGTACTCACGTCCATGTCCTTTTCCACACCCGTGTCAACCCAGTGGCAAACTTGGTCTCGCTCTGGGTATTTGGCAAAGAGAAGTGGCTGGTCAATGACAGGCGCGTCGGCGGCGGGGTTGTGTGCACGGATTCGTTGCCTGGAAAAAAGTGGGACTACGTCAACACGTTTTCTTAAAACAAGTATCAATACCAACTCACTCACCAGAGCTCTTCGGTCACAAAAGGAGCAAAAGGGTGAAGAAGGCGCATGGAGTAGTCGAGGCAAGTGAACAGTGTGCTGCGCGCGGCCATTTGGTGGTCTCGAAATGCGTGTTCGGACCCGAAGTCATCAGGATTCACACGATTTCCGTAGAGAATTGGCTTGCTGAATTCGATGTAGACGTCGCACAGCTCTTGAATGAAGAACCGTTGAAAAATAGCCACGCTCGTGGCAAGTTGATTTGTCTCCATGTTGCTATTGATGATGTCAACGGCAGCAGCCTGCATACAGCACATTCAGTCAGCCAAACTCTCATGGAAGAAAGCTGATGAAGCAGTGCGTCTAACCAGGCGACTAAGAATCCAGCGATCGGCCAAAGCAAGCTTGGCATTTGAATCGAGTGAATCGACAGCGGCCGGAGACTGGATTGTTCCTTTCTCTGGATGTTCATTAAGGAGTGGCAGTGCGTATCTCACCGCATTCCAAATCTTGTTGCAGAACTGTCGATGTGAGACCACTCGCTGCAAATCCATGTTGATCTGGCGACCTACACTCGCCGTCAGTCTAGTCATTTGTACGAACCAGTATGTTAAACGGGGACTACCTTGTTGGAGATATGACGCAAGTGCATAGCGGAGTGCGTCAGTGCCACACGCCGGGATACCTTGAGGGAACTCCCGCCTCAACTCTTTTTCCGCTTTCTTCATTTCTTGGTTTCCAACATTTCCATCCTGAAACATAAAAGCAACTCAGCACTTCCATGCTTTAGCAGATCTACAGTCGCTATTCGCACTCGAAGCCCGCGAAGTAATTCGTCTAGTGTGATGCCTTGGATGACGTGAATTGGATCGATCACGTTGCCCAAACTCTTGGACATTTTCCTCCCGGCTTTATCTCTGACCATCGGGTGGAGAAGAATGCGCTCAAATGGGGTTCTCGTTGATAGCTGTGCCAAGTGAGCCAGCGTTATTGTACTATCAGAATTATAATTTTCGGAATGCGACCTCACCTCTTCACAAAGCATAGCCATGCGAGCCACCCAAAAGAAAAGAATGTCGGAGCCAGTCTCCATAACTGAAATCGGATATGTCGGGGTGCTGGTGGGATCATTGCTTGGCCATCCCTAAAGCATAGTCATTACAAACCTAGAGAGATCATTGAACACTTCCAGATTCTTACTTACAGACACTGAGATTGGGAGAAGTGCAGAGCTGAACCAGGTATCGAGGACATCCGTGTCCTGCTCGAGCTCAACGGTGTTGCCTATTGCACCGAATCGATCGACAGCCTTTCTGCGAGCCTCAGAGCGCGACCGGGCAACAATCCATTCATTTTCTCGTCCCTGGAGGTGCACTTGATATGCGGGAATACGATGACCCCACCATAACTGTCTACTCACGCACCAGTCTTGGATATTTTCAAGAAAGAAAAACCACATGTGCTCGTGGGACCGCGGCTCAATCGCCAAGTCGCCGCTTCTCACATGGTCGACCGCCCGCTTAGCCATCCCTCGACAATCCACGAACCACTGAGGCATCAGCATTGGCTCAATCACGTCTCCAGAACGAGAACATAGTGACAAAGTGGTTGGATGGTTTCGCTAGCGTAGCAACACGTCAGTGCTCGCATCGGCAACATATCTCCGAATCCTGCGTAGGTCACGAACCTTGTCAACGTAGAGACCATTCGCCTTCAACTCTGCAATTACGACGGCTCTTGCTTCGAATCGATCCATTCCAATGAAGCCAACGCTAATGTCTCCACACATCCGGCCGTTTTCGTCAATCACCAGAGGCTCCGACAGTCCGTGGCGAAGCCCACATTCGTAGTCCTTTGCATCATGAGCCGGAGTAACTTTCACCACACCTATAGAAGCCAAGAAACGAGAATATCCACTCAAGATACCCATCCTCTTTCCATCCCTCAGCGCAGTCAACTGCTTCTGACCTGTGCCCATCTCCATGTTGACGAGGACATCATCCAAGACAATCGGAATGGAATTCCCGGAGAACGGATGGATGACTTCTTTTCCATGGAAGTACTGATAGCGGGGATCTTCAGGATGTACTGCTACCGCGACATCACCTAAGATCGTTTCCGGTCTCGTCGTGTCGACTTCGAGGAAGTCGTCTGAATCGGCCAACTATTACCACAGACAGTGAGTGACTTGCGCGCAGTCTTCAAACTTGCCGAGAAAAATAGCAACATATTGCGAACCTTATAGCGGATACGGTGCATGACACCGAACTCCAATGGTTTCGCTCTGCCTGGCAGTTTCTTGAGCGTGGAGCCATCGAGAGTCTCGGAATCGACTTCGATGTCCGAGATTGCAGTCCTCAGCGTCGGACACCTGTAATGCACAACAACAGAATTCAGTACCGTAGGGAAAAGACCGGAGGTGCGTGGTCGCCTACCAGTTCACCATGCGTCGCTTCCGGTAGATAAGACCCCTATCATGGAGTTGGACGAATGCCTCGATGACAGCATCCGATCTACGCATACATCCAACGAGAATATCAAACGGTCTTCGCTTCGCACCTTCTCCACTTGTGGTGAGTTACGCACCGCTTTTCATCCAGCGTGAAAAAGGATTCGTCCTTGTTCACGACGGCGCCCAAGTGGTCAATCTGATGCATGATGCGCCCGCCGTACTGCTCATTCCACTGCCACACGCGGTCCAGGAAGGCGTCGCGACCCAAATCGTGCTTCGACTTGCCCTCTTCCCGAGCGAGTTTGCGTTCCACGACGCTTTGCGTCGCGATACCAGCGTGGTCGAGTCCCGGAATCCAGCGCACGTTGAAGCCGCGCATGTGGTGCCACCGCGCCAGCGCATCCTGGATGGTGATGGTGAGCGCATGGCCAATGTGCAACGCACCCGTGACGTTCGGCGGTGGCAGCAGCATCGTAAAGCGCGGCGCGTCGCGGTTCTCGCGCTGCTTCTTCTCGGCGATCGCGCGCTGCCAGTACTCGTGCCAGCCAGCCTCGACGGCCGCGGGGTCGTAGGTCGCCTCCAGCGGCTGCTCGCGCACTCGCCGACGGATCTCCGGCGGCAGCGCGAGCGCGCCACCTGTCGAAGCAGAGGACGACGATCGGCGCGTGGGTCGAGCCCACGCCCCGACGCCGTGGCGCCGCGCCGACCGTAGCAGCATCGACATCGTCGTCTCCACCACAAGTTCGTCGCTTGACACTCGACAAAGTGAAAATTATCATCCAAAACCACAAATTTGGGAAATGTCACTCAAAGTCTCTCCCTTCTCTAGTTTGACCAACATTTACGAACCATGGCCACCAGTGGGTTGGTAGCACGGTCGCTGCGAGACGTGGCGCGCGGCCGCCGAGTGCAGGCGCTGCTGCTCGCGCGGTCCGAAGACCTCATCTGCAAGAATCTCATGTGCGAGCACGTTGGCTCGTCCTGCGCCTGCAAGCTCTCGCTCGTGCTGGAGCGCGTGCCCGACCTTCGCGAAATGGACCTCTCGCACAACCAGCTGCGCCTCCTGCCTGCGTCCACGTTTGCGCTCGCAGAGCTGACCCATCTCAACATCGCCAACAACGAGCTGGACGTGTTTCCGACGGGGTTGCTGGCGCTGAAGCGACTTCAGGTGCTGGATATCGGACACAACCGCCTTAAGTCTATCCCCGACGACGCTATCGCGCAACTGCAGCATCTCCAGGAGCTCCGCGTCACTGGCAACCCGCTACAGGACGGCGAACTGGAGTCGCTGCGATCTCATCAGCGGAAGCTTAAGATAATAGAATGACTCATGTTGCTAGGGCAAAGCTTAATGGTTTGTGACAAGTGCCGGCTGCGGAGCGTGGCATCACGAGCTAGGTAGGTATGTGAAAGTACTGCCTTCACATCTACAGCCGAGGCAGAATGACTCCACGGTCGTTGTCAATTGAAGACAAAGACGTCGCAGCGGTAAACGTTGGCTTGCGTTGTAAATCGCGCTTGTTCATCTTAGAATCGTGGACAATCGTCGCCTTGCTACCCTTGTAGCTGCTCTTGGATCCGCGACGGAAGAGCCCCGGGTCGTTGAGTCCGCGATTACTTCCAGATCGCGCTATGGCGTTGGTGCTCTTCATCACAGTTGTACTTTTCTTCTTTGTGGGCGACGACAACCGAGTCTCGTCGCCACCGTGGTCACTGCCGCGATCGCAGGGCGCTGCTGCCTCCTGGCGTTCACCTAGCTCGGAGCCTGCGCGCTCCACGTCGTCACTGTCAAGGGCAGCCGCGACAGCATTTGTAATTCTCGCAGTGCTGATCTCGGGTGCGGTTAAAGATGCAGCATGAAGGAAACGCTGATCCACCCGCTTTATCCGGAACTTCTCGTGCCGCACCCTCATCACTTGGAAGGCGCCGTACAGTTTATCTTGGACAGCGACTCCAGTCAGCGGGATGACGACACTGAGCAACACGAAGAACGACCTGGGTTCCGGAGGAATAAATCGCGCATCATCGACCGGCGAGTCCTGGAAGCCCCACGACACCACCAACTGGGACGCCTGGCGCAGAGTCGTGGCACCAGGGAGGAACTCCCACTCGATAGGCCGCTTTGGCGGTGGATTGCTGGGAAGCGTCATGGCCATGCGATCAAATTTCACTATGTTTGGCGGATCCAAGTCGATCATCGGAAGTAGCGTGGTAACAATTCCCTCCTCCATCTCGTCTTTGAGCCCATTTCGATCCGACCCGACCGCGCGATCTCGGTCGTTAAGGATGTGTTTTATGTGGGCGAGTGAGATGGCACAGAGGGGAGCCAGCTCTGATCCTGCCACGTGAGCCAGCCGGATGAGAACCTTAATGATTTCCCCCTGAACAAGCAGATCAAGCAATGGACTCTTGCACGCGGTGATATTGTAGAGAGCCAGGATGCAGTTGGTGTGGCTCTCCTTGGTTGTCGCAGCAGAAATAGTCTGGATGAACGAGATCAAGCGCGAGTCTTCAATTAGCGATTGGAGACTGTCTGGTGACGCCGACAGTGTGCGTAGAATGATCGAACAGCGATCTGTCAGTTCAGGCAGAGGCGTGGCTGAGAACTGCTGGGTTCTGTCGGCTTCATCCGGATGAGGAGACAAGGTGGCTTGGATCACATCTAAAGCACCGTCAGCCAGTACAATAGAGCCCATCTTGTCCGCACGGGAAAGCTGACCAAGCGAATAGACACAGTGAACGAGAGAAGGACCGTTGGTGCAGTATGGAGCCATCAACTTGAGGACACGCACGGCCCCATTGCGGATCAAGTCACCCCAACCGGAGGGATCTTCACAAAGGATGGAAATAATCTGAATTCCCACGTCGATGACCGCCTCTGCCACGGGATTGCGGCTGAACAGCATGAGAAACACATTCACGATGTTTTTCTGAAGCAGCGCCTTGCGGAACCTCGTGTGGTGCGTGAGGTTGAACAATACTTTGGCACAGGCGAGCAACACCTCGAAGTGGTCGCTCACAGAAATGAGCCGCAAAACCTGCAGCACGATTCCAGATTCCTCGATGCGATCGTGAAGTGTTGGTTGACACGATATGTTGCACAGCGAGTTCAGCCCAAAGACGTTCTGCTGCTCGTCATCGGACGCGATAACTTTAGCGAGGACTTCGATGAGATTGTTTGCCGCCATAGCTTCACAGTTAGCGCGCTGGGAAGAGAGCGAGCAGAGAACAGAAGCGCAAGATCTCATCGTTGGGGAATCGCTGTGCTCCGACAACACGAGGATGGCCTGCAGCGCTCCACCCTCGACAAGCTTTGTTTCTGTACCAGGCTTGCTAGCAATATTGTTCAAACACGCTGCAAGTCGCCTGTGAATCTCCTGGTTGCTGAACTCGATTTCGCACATCTTCGTGATCACTTGCGCGACGTTGATCTCCATGAGAACATCGATCATCACGGGATCACACGACAAGTTGTACAGCGCCGAGACGCACAGCGAACGGATCTCCACGCTCTCCAGGCGCGCGAGCTTCACGAGTGCGTACAACACGCCGTCCTTGACGTGAGCCATTCGGTGTTCATCGTGCGTGAGGAGGTTGAACAGCGCTCGCGCGCAGATCTCTTTGGTAGATTCGCTGTTGATTCGCAGCAATGAATTGACGATGAAATCTGGCACAGTACCCTCTTTCCACACGTGACGTGACCGTTGGGGACGTTCAATGGCGAGGTTACACAGTGCGACCGCTGAGTAGATCTGGATATCTTCAATACCACACCGCATCATCAGGGTCAGAGCTGGATAGAGTTCCGCACACTTAGTAAGTGCTGGTCTGTACGCCGCATTAGACGCTAACTTCGCAAAAGCGATTGCACAGTTAAGCGTGATAGGTGTGAGCGGCGAGCTGGACAGATCAATGAGCATGGACAAAATCGGTGTCTTCTCGAGTCCTTCAGCCACCAAATTACAACACGCGGTGGAGCAACACAGGAGCGTGTCCTTGCCAGGTGCATTCATCAATTTCCGAATGAGGCGGACACAACCGTCGTCGACGATTCGCACCCGCGATTCGACGTCAAAACTCAGGTTGGCAACGATGCATGTGCATTGCCGCAGCAGCTCTTCATTCTTGACGGTTCGTTGGAAAAGGTTGGACAAAGTCTTGATGACGTCGACGCGAAGCATTGTCTTGCGACTTTCTTCGAAGAAAGAGAGGTTGTAGAGACACCCGATTGCCCATTCTTGACTTCGCTGAAGAAGCACAGGTGTCTTGTCGTTGATACTAATCGACCCGGGCAGTTCTTCCTCCACTTCGAGCACTCCATCTTTGCTGACGGCGTGGCGTTTGCATAGCCGGACGATGGCCTTTATGACATCATCTTTGAGCAAAAACGTATGGAGGGTTTTGTCACACGACAGGTTGAACAATGCGTTCGCACACAAC
The DNA here is from genome assembly GCA_023336445.1 of Pythium dissimile. Taxonomy (NCBI): domain Eukaryota; phylum Oomycota; class Peronosporomycetes; order Pythiales; family Pythiaceae; genus Pythium; species Pythium dissimile. The sequence continues at coordinate 20,975 of JAADWZ010000325.1, read as the reverse complement.
TCACGGACTTTGTCTTGAGGCGAAAAGGATAAACGGGCGAGAACACCGGGAACATTGCTCTGCATGAGTTCTGAGCACGTTAATGGATTCGCCATGAGGCTGCACAAAGCAACAATCGCGTACTGCTTGGCCAGAGGGCTAGCTTCTTCCATCAAATGCAGAAGTAGCGAGACGACCCCGAAACGGCTGAGAAAGGGCCGACTGTCAGCCGTGACCGACATGTTGGACAGACTGAGTGCCGTGTTTTCCTGGATGACCTGGTTGGCCTTGTGCCCCATTTGAATGAGCTGCACAATTGCATCACTCACTACGAGATTCTGAAGCGACGCGGCGTGTGACGAAATGTTGGCGATCGCAACAGAGCACATCTCCCACACGAGCTCGTTCTCCAACTTGAGTAAGTCGTTGATGCACTCCAGCACGTGTACTTGACTGAGCGGTTCGAGGTTGGACGTCATACCGGAGAAGTTGCACAGCGCTGTGGCGAGGTGGGTCTTGACTTCAACGTCAACCGTGGTATGTGATAGCTCGCAAATAGTGTCGAGGATGCCGTCTTCAACCACCTTCGCGCGAGGCCCACTGAGCAACGACAAGTTTCGGATTGCCTCAGCTGAGAACGCAATGCTTGCGAGCTCCTTCTTACTGGAGATCTTAAGGATGGTCTGCACCACACTCTCAGCAACCGTCGCACCTGAGTGGGACGCAATGTTGATGAGAGCTTTTACACAAGCCTCCTTGGTCTCACTATCGGGCGAGTTGAGCATCGAGATGATCGCCGAGACGCAGCCTTCCTGGACAAGTCGAAGTTGACCTTGCCGTTCGTACGAAAAACGACAGAGTGCCATCGATGTGTTGCGTCGAACCTCTTCGTGCTGCGCCTTGGCAAGCTCCAGTAAGGCTAAAAGCACACCTTCCTCGATCATTCGCGTGCAGAGCGAGTTTTCCCAGGTAAGATTGAGAAGAGCGGCCGCACAGAAGCGTTTCACTTCGATGTCGTCAAACACGGAGAGATGGCTCAGAGCGAGCATGGTCCCTTCTGTGACCATACGCTTCTCATTGCCAGCGTCAGTCGTAAACTACGAGCAAGAGCAGGTCAATCAGACTGGGCGAGATTCGGTTGCTTCAAGGGACCTACATGATAGAGACTGAACGCGCATTCCTGCTTCAAGCGCACTTCGCGAGACAACACTGTGCCAGCATCGAGCGTTTCATGGAGTTTGTCGTGGATTTCTTCGTCTGCCTTCTCCGTCAGTTCTTGGTTGGGTTCACTCTCGGTTTCTGCCGAACCTAATGAGATGACTGCACCAGGTTTGCGAAAGCGCGACAGGTAGATCATCCCATCTTCATAGTCGCCTCGCTGGCTGAACAGGTCCCCACCATAAATGTCAAAGACGTGTTCTTTGTGTGAACCTTTCGAGACTGCGTGGCTGAGTTTTGCGCCGGCTAGAATCGACCGTGATCGTGGCGAATCAGTCGTCGAACCCTGAAAAGATGCCTTTCTCGGGGGTGCCAGCGGCATTGAGAAGCCCGCATTATTCAGAACGGGTGAAGTGCTGGCAATTGTTGCTGTGCCACCACCTGCTGTCACATCATCGCGATTTTCTTGTGGAACGATCTTTGTGTTGATGTGGCGGTACAGAGTGCGAACGAGATCTTCCTTCGTTGTGTGCGCTTTCCAGAAGTTGCGCTGCCGATGAAGCTTCCAATGCTTGACGAGTTCTTTGAGCTCTTCAAACCGGATCGGAGCCGCGGCTGGGTCGCGAGTGCGCGGGAAGAGGTTGAAACGCGTGAGGTAGTCGCGCAGTACCTCTAGCTCCTTATCTCGCTCCAGCTCCTCAAGTAGATCGTTCGTGTGCCGCGCATTCTGCGAGACACGGTGGCTCATTGCGACGCTATCTCCACCAAGCAGGCGCCGCCCGAGTTTTCTGCCTCCCAACAGAATGCCCACCCGACGCTCAGGCCACGAGGCGCAGCGCTTGGGCTCATCGTGAGCTATTTATTGATGGCATCAGTCCGTTTCACCCGATCTAGAACCACTCAATTACGCGCCAATTTTCGACTTTTCCGCAAAAGTGCATTAGTGGTTCTCACGGTTCGCAGGTAGATACTTTGCAGGTAGGTAGAACTAGCCAATCAGAGCGTGCCTACAACCTTCTAACTGTGAGGATCTGTTTGCCTGTTTGCCTGCAGATATTCCCATGTTGCTCGGCTTTCATTTTCCAGCAACAAATTCAAAACTTGGGATCGGGATAGTGCCCAGGCCAAGGTATTGAATCATGCAAAAATTGAGCCAATCAGAGATACCTACAGATTTGCCTGCGTACCTCCGGCGACTTTCGCTAGAGGCAAATGTGTGAAAAAAAAGACGCTGTAGGTACCCTGAAGGTACGCTCTCGTTGGCCAGCTTTGCCTATTTTTACCTACCTGCCAATCGTGAGAACCACTATTGTCAAGCAATAAATAGCCCATTTGATGCCCACAAGAATGAGCTTTGTGTGCAAAACGACTTGGCCATCACTAGCCAGAAAGGCGTTGTGAAGACACGAGAGGATTTATCTCCGATCCGCGAGGAGAGCTGCCAGCCGCCATGGCGCTGAAAAGCTTCCACCAGGAAACTCTCAACGGTAAGTCATCTTATGTGGCACGAATCTATCGCCAAACCAACTGGAGAAACTCATGTGCCTCCTTGTCCAGACAACTGGTTTGAGGAACGTGCGGAACCATTGAACCGAGGCTTACCTTACGATGAAGTGGTGCGGTATTTGCCGGAAAATGTCCGTGAGATTGACTCCAGTCACTAACGATGAAGTTGTACGATTCACGACGCCAGACAGAGTATTCTACGACTGCTAGGATTGACTACGCTGGCGCGAAGCCTTCGCTCCTGGTGAGGAGTGTATGTACAATAGTGTGCAACAGGTATTCTCTGACCTAATGGCGAAAACTTTCATACCGTAGCGTGTAAAAGCTCGGTTGATCACAGACAAAAGCCTCTGTCAGGCTTTACTTCAGAGTGCAGGGGCAAGCATCAGCCAGGGCTTTCGTTCTTCGCTACCCCGGCCCAACGTGGAGCAAGAACGAAGGTATCTCGAGACAACACACCGAGCATCATTTGGACCACCAACCTTCCACGATGGTCGTAAGGTTTCAAGCAATGAAGTTCCTGCTGGTGGCCCGGGCGGTAAACTCCATGAGCAGGGCAAGTCAACGTCAGGGGCGATGGGTGAAGTGTTCAAAACACACAGTGAGCCACAGAAAGACACTTCATCGCAGCGAGCGTGGCTGTACACTCGGGATCCGATGATTTCAACGAAGAAGCAGATTACAGAAGTGTCCAATGGATTACCCAACACGTGCCAAAATCCGGATGCTAGCGTAAGGAAAGTCCTCAACTTCAGACGGAACAGCACATCGATCACAAACGTGCCATGGAATCACCAGGGAGTCTTCACAGATGACTAACTTAGAAGCGGTACTGCTCTAGCTTGTGTCAAGCAGAGCAGGTAGCACTCCTGCAAGGACATCATGAGATCAATACGATTTCACCAACTCCAGGATGCGGTGTTTACGTACTAGGAATTCTTGGTCTGTCATGTCCTGAAGGTCGTCATCGTCGATCGAGCCGAGCCGCTTGGGCTGGCCCTTCACAGTCACTTCAGTGTCAATGATACCGCCTTCGTCATCCTCACACCACTCCCACTCGATATCCTCGAGGTCTTCATCGTCGACATCCCCTCCGTTCATTTCTGCGTCCCAGCCTTGGTGGTCAACTTCAACCTCGAATTCATCGTTCTCTTTGTTTTCTTCGTTGTAGCGCTCCAGCTCCGCGAGGTACGCTGTCTTGAATGCATCTTGGCGTTGCTCCTCGGTCATTTCGCTATCGACCATATCTGCCATGCTATGCCTCGGAACCTCCACTGCGGCAGCAGCCTCTTGAGCCGCCAACAAAATTGCGTTCTGATGCTTGGCTGCAAGGTGGCCGCTAATGGAACTTCCCTGCAAGAATTCAGGGAGAGCCCGTGGAGCTTTCGCTGGTCGGTTTGCAACATCATTCTCCTGGATTTCCCCCCAGCACGACGGCGTTAGTTATCGAAACGAGCTTTGACAAACGATCTAAAGAGGACGTACCGGCTTTCTTTTCCGGTCCATCAAATATTCGTCTTCAGCTTGATCGTTGCCAGCAATATCAACGACGATTTCGCGCTCCTGAAAGAGAGAAAGAGAGAGAGAGAGATAAAGAGAGAGCGGTCATCACCAACACCTGAAGTCAAGCAAGCGTTTGTCCGCTTTGCTTACCTGCCCATACGGGTATAAATATGACTGTGTGTTCTTTTCGTCACCTGCTCGGTGATTCCCACCCCCGCCAACACCAGCACCGCCTCCGTTGTTGCCGCCCCGGTTGCCGTTCGGACCACCCGACCCGTCCCCGATGCGGGCGCTTTTGCCTCCGATGCCCGCAGCTCTGTTTTCGCTGGGCAAATTCCTACAGTATACGTGAGGATCGAGCTGAGCAAACAATACGACCACACAGTAAGGAAGCGAATAGTGTCGTACGTTGGCAGAGTATGCCCTTCCCGAATGTAGGCGTTGATGCGGCTTAGCACTTCAAAAATGCCCTCGTGCATCCCAACTTGTTTGTTCATTTGGTCTTTCAGCTGATACCAAGGTCAAGTTAGCAGGAGTGGAATTGTTCTCTAAGTACCATTCTCGGCGTACCTTGCGCTGCAAGATCTGAATTTTGGAGAGACGGTGATTGTTGTCACACTCCAGCAGAACCTCATTGCAGTGCCCACAGCGGAAGTGATACTGTCCAGGCATGAGCAGCAACTGCGCTTCCAATGCTGTATATTCGCGGCCGCAATCCGGATTTTTGCACTGATATGTTTGGCGTTCGATCTCCAGCTTCTCACTCTCCTTCAGATGCTCCTGCATGACGTAGAGGCGATACTGCACCACTTCCACGAAATACTTGTAGTCGATGTACCAATACGACGTTGACGAGCTTCCACCGACGCGCTTGTCGTTCAGCACTTCCCTAATGGTTTGAAACCACTCCAAATCAGCCCTCTATCCAACAGCAGCGTCAACGACGACCGATGCCCTACGCACTCGCAAACGAGATGGTCTTGATGGAGCTCGTTCATGATCTTGCGCAGCTGGCGCGTCTGGAGGTTCACAGCGCTGCCCATCTCATCATCCTGACAAGCAAAGACCCATCAAACACTCAGCACCAGCGCCAGCGCCGTCAGTCGCAGTCCAAACGGTCCGCTACCTTGAGGAACTTCTCGCGAATGAGCGCTTGGAGAACAACGACATGCTCATCGGCGTAAAACGCTCTGAAACAAGACACAGAGGAGCCCACGTTGGTGAGGGGGCATTGGGTCAGAGCCAGCGCGAGCCTCCGCAGGAGGGAAGTCTCACCGCCCGACGATGTTCACCAGCTTCTCCACGAGCCCTGCCATCCCCGCCCGCGCCGCTATAGTGCAGGTCGCCTTGCAAACCAAGTGGAACTGAGTGCGTAGAGGCAGATGCTGCGACGTGTTTATAACGGGTTTCTGGTACGAACATGGCAAATAGACAGACTAGCAATCAAACTTTGAGAATGTGATATGAACGCGTTGAAGTCGCGTTTTGTTGCTCAGCTGATGAGCCTCTTGTGGGCTTCCCCAAGGCCTTTGAAGTACTTGACTGTCTTCACACGTAGCTCCATCGTCGCGTCATCATCACACACTGGAGGCACAAAGAGTCAGCGTCACACTGTATATCTCAGAAGTGGAATATAGTAGCAAACTTTCACACCGATGCAAGCCCTAGGGTGAAGCTGGATCGTCGACACGGTCCACATGTGGTTCACGCCTTTTTCCACAACTTTGTAAAGCGCGTATGACTTGGCAATGCCTGTGATGATAATGAGCACCTCCCGTGCGTCCATCACAGTGCCAACGCCTACTGTCAGCGCCATTTTGGGCACCTGGGAGATGTCGTTGTCGAAAAACCTCGAGTTGGCGACGATCGTGTCATATGCCTGTGCTCGCAAATGAGTCCGTGAGCATGCGTCATATTTCGCAGCAAGCGAAGCGGCAACTTACCAGCGTCTTGACGCGGGTCCGCGATGTCAGCGACGAACCAGGTTCGTTGAACGCGATGTGGCCGTCGGGACCGATGCCACCGAGAAAGAGCTCGATCCCGCCAATTGACTTGATTTTCAGCTCATACTTTAGCAGCGGTCTCGTTAGCAAGGTGTACGAATACCAACAACCCAACTGCAGAACTACGTACCGCCTCGCACTCTCTCTCCAGGTCCGCAGCGTTGCCGTTGAGGATATGCACATTTTCGCGTCTGGACAGTCGAGGTGGCAGATCAGCTTCGATTCGAAAGCCACAAAGATGCGCGTTCAACTCACTTGATGTCAATGTGCTGGAAAAGGTGTTTCCACATGAACGAATGGTAGCTCTCCGGGTGGTTCTCCGCTAGCGCGACGTACTCATCCATATTGAAGGTCACGACATGCTCAAAGCTTCAGCGTATTTCAGAACATCGCCTCGCTATAGACTGCTTCCAATACAAAGAGCCCATACCTGATTTGACTGGCCTGGTAGAGCTGGATGAGCTTCATGTAGGTTAACAATGGCGAGCTGCCGGTGGGAAGTCCCAGCACGAAAGGCTTCGCGGCAGTGGGCTGGAAGTCGTGGATGCGCTTGCGCACATATTCGGCGACCCACAATGCCACCTTCTCAGCCGTCTCTTCGATGACGAGGTGCATGTCGGAAAGATCCACAAAGGAGAGAAATCACTTTGCTCACCCACTCACTACTGCCTGTCGAGTGTCGCGTCCTATCAAGTCACAAAAACGAAAGAAAAAGAAAAAACCCCAGTGATGGGAAAGGTGGGTGCTGTCTAGCGCGAGCGAGCCGGAGATCGCCACGGAGAATGGGGCGACGTGTGGTTAAGTTTGAGAATGTTCGAGTCTTGCGCCATGGTCAGCTGCAGCCCACGTACTTGTGGGTGGAAGACGGCCGAGTGATTGATCCGCAGGCTCGCTTCTGGGGAGCTCAGTCGAACACGGAGCACGCTCCGGATGAGGTCGTGGACGGCCGCGGGTGCATCCTCGCGCCGGGATTCATCGACTTGCAGCTGAATGGCGGCTACGGATACGACTTCTCCAACCCAACAACCGCAGAAGTCGATATCGAGCATGTTCGGCGCCGACTCGTGAGCACGGGAGTCACGAGCTTTTGTCCGACGCTCGTCTCGTCGTCTGCTGCGGTGTACAGGGAGATCATGCCACGCTACAGCCAGACCACAGATGGCCACCAAATCAAAGGCGCGAACATGATGGGAATTCACCTTGAAGGTCCCTTCATCAACGCTGAGAAGAAAGGCGCGCACGAGGCCAGCGTATTGGCCAGCCCAGAGAATGGCATTGCGTCGCTTGAAGAACGCTACGGTTCGCTGACAAATGTCTGCATCATCACGCTCGCACCTGAGCTGCCCGGGGCGCGAGAGACAATTCGCAGCCTACGCGCCAAGGGCATTGTTGTGTCGGCAGGTCACTCCCAAGCGGATGTGGCGACGGCTATTGACGCGGTAGAGACTGGAGTCTCGATGCTGACGTATGAACGCAGACATTTCCCACACGGCCCATAAATTGACTGACTTGGTGTCTGCCTCTTCTTTTTTATCCAGTCACGTCTTCAATGCGATGAGTACATTTCATCACCGCGACCCGGGGCTGATAGGTCTGTTGGGTCTCAGAGAAAGACGCCCGTTCTTTGGTCTCATTCTTGACGGTGTCCACTCCCACCACACATCTGCGCGCATCATCCGCACGTGCCACCCTCAAGGCCTCGTGCTGGTCACCGATGCGATGGCAGGCATGGGGCTCCCGCCCGGTGAGTACGACCTCGCCGGTCGAACCGTGGTGGTGAGCTGTTCGGGCGCGTACCTCTCTGGAACGAACACTATCGCTGGGAGCGTGGCCAGCATGGACTCGTGCGTTCGGGCACTGATAGAGTACACAGGGTGCTCTGTAGTTGATGCCATCGAAAGCGCGACTCTCCATCCGGCTCAAGTTCTTCAAATTGAGAAGTCTAAGGGCACGCTCGACTTCGGTGCAGATGCTGATCTCGTCTTGCTCGACGACAGTTTAATTGTCAAGCGCACCTACATCGCCGGAGATCTGGTCTACGACACGTTTGAAGACCATTAAGAAGTGGTCGAAAACCAATAAGAAGCAGACAAAAACAAATGCAGAATTGATCAAAGGCTCGATAGATGCTAGGGCTCTCCACTCTACCACACGAAATGGTGGTGGTCAGCTTCGTCTGCTTGATCCACGATGTTGTCATCCTCAGCGTCCTTTATATGGCGCTCTGGCTGCGAGCGCCACATCACCTGACGCCCTTTGCGCTTCTTTGGCGCTTGCATGCTGCGCTCCATCGACTTCTTCATCCGCTCTTCGTACATTTTCTGCTGTTGCGATATACGCTCCTGACGCACCCGCTCGCGACGCTCTTTTTCCTTTTCTTTCTCTGCCCGCGCCACATACTCTTCCGGCATCTGCTCAATTGCGCTGAGCAAGTCCTCCAGACGAGCTTCCAGATCTGTCAACATGTAGAGCGTAGACGAATTGCTTTCCGCTTCAAACCCGCAACGCTTGTACACCTCAAGCACGCGGTCATGAAGTTCCTTCAGCATTCTTTCTTGAGCATTCTCACTGGTCGCACTCTGGGACCGGAGCTTCAGTTGATTGGCCTTACTCTCTTCGTCGTTGATTTGAACTTGAAGCTCGTCGATGTTACTTTTCAAGCTCTGCGTCTTGCGATCCATATTTGTTTTGGTCTCGCGATAACTTTGCTTCAGCTCCTCGAGGGTTTGCTCCGTCTCTTGGCTGTTTTGAATGAGAAACAGATTGCTCTCTTCCAGAGCTGTGAAGATGTCGAGGAGCTGCTGGGGCTGCTGAAAGAACATCGGAACTTCTTCCCCGCTGCTCGTGAGCGGCATGTTGCCCAAGTTGGGCAGTGGTGTCACCACGATTTCCTTCACGCGAATCTTGTCTTTCTCACCCGTTTTCTTCTTGCCCCCACCTCTACCGTCTTTTTCAGGCTTGTCTCGCTCTGCGCGCTCTCGCTCTTCAATCGCTGCTAGCGCTCGAGCTTTTTGAGTTTCCCACTCGGAAAGGATCTTGTCTTTGCGCTTCTGAAGTCTCTCTCGCTGGCGCGCGCGCTTAATGTCAAGCTGCTCCGCCTCGTACTCAGCAGGTGTTAACTCGTCCAAGAACGCTTTGTACTGCAAACAGTCTTGCAGCTGCTCACTCAGCTTGGACATTTCGCTTTGAACCGCTTGGATCTGTTGGTTCAGTTTCTTGATCTCGTGCACTTTGTCCGCCTTGGCCTTGGTTTCCTTTTCAGCCCGCTTGATGGCCTCGTGGGCTTTCTTGTCGTTTTCTTTCAGAAACGTATCGAAACGCACGGCGTCTTCCTCAAGCATCAGCTCGCTCTTCTTCAATGCTTCCTCTTTGAGCTGCGCCTTCTCTTCGAGCTTTCGGATTTCTTCTCTCTTCGTGTCGAGTGACATCTGGACAAGAAACATCTCGCGCTTCTTTGCGATGAAATCGGACATGTTCTCCTTTTCGCGGAGCCGGTCATTTGATATCGTAGCTGTGGCCGCGGCGACTAGACCGCGCGTTTGCCGCGACTGGGTCGACATGTACCCGCGCGCGCTACTCGGAACCTCGCCGGGCTAGACCAGCATCACAGCCAAATTCAAGTAAAAAATCTCTCCAACGCGAGGCAAGCGGCATCACGTTTGTTGCGTACTGGGTCGTCCGAGCGCAATCGGTGGATGTTGCCAATGGTGGAGGACGTGGTGGTCTTGTCGTAGATCCTGAGACTCGAATTGCGCCGGCGCTCGTCATCCTTGCGCTGTCGCTCCGACTCGCGCATGCGGAAGACCTCCTCATCGGTCGGGAGGCTGAACGGATTCGTCTCCATGACGCCGCGTCGAGCTCTTGCCTTATGCTGCAGCGGGTAGAGGGCGCGGGGCCACCTACACCCATTATTGTCGCCGCTATTTTTGGGACTTCAACTTCCTCATCCGCTATTATCCGGATACCTTGTGTATACCGTGCATACCACGCACCCTCATCAGGTTGAAGAGGCAAAGAACCAACCCCTCCAGACACAACAATGATGGAGCCACTCGACAGCCCCGAGCGCCGCGGCGATGCCGACTCGGTCCACACATCGCCGCAGTTCACAGCGCCTGCTTCGCCCGCTCTTTCGCTCATGACTAGCGTAGCGAACCCCGTTGAGCGAGACATGTTTTTCTTCCGCAGACCGGACCTCAGCGGCCGCCAGCTCTTTTTCCAGAATGCGCGTGAAGGCGGCCCGCGCTCGCGCCGCACGGATTTAGCGGCCAATCTGGGAAACACTCTCCCTGCTCAGTTAGTGGGGGTAGATGGACGCACACAAATAGGAATGCCCGCGGCATTAACTCCAGCACCGTCGCGACGGGTTAATGAAGTCGCGGTTGGATCGACAGACGCAGCGCGAGGACACCACCGAGGGCGGCTGTCACGGGTACGAAGGCTGGTGCGACAGATTCAATCTGTACCAGTTTGGAATCTTACTTTAAAATTTCCCATAGCTCCTTGTCACCAGCGACGCGCTGTCGAACCAGTCAACGAAGCAGCGTTTCCGCTTCGTGGGGGTGAGTGATCAGGAACCATGTCGTTGATATTGTAGATTACGGGCTTTAACAACCAGACATTTCACGTTGTGTTTCCAGATGATGTTCCTCGGCACTGCGCTTGCCAGTTTTCTTTTCACGATATCCCTTCTATTCCCAGACAATACCGGTGCGTAGATGAAGCGTCGATGCGATTTCTACACTCTGTGCGCACTAACCCAGTTCTTGCAACAAGACGGCTGGTTCTACGTCGATGGATACGAGTCAATAGTGGGGCCGAGAAATACTCAGAGAGTGAAGGCCAACCGTCCGGTACTGCTAATTCTCTCGGCTGCCTGCAATGGTTTGGGAGCTGCTGCCGTTTTGATGTCGAGTGAACGCATTGTGACTATTTTCATCTACGGTGAGTCGTCCGTCCTAAGCTACATACACACTGTAGAAGAGCCGAGATGTCTGGTGCAGCCTTACATGTGTACTACGCATGAAGGGACGATTATGAGCGACATATACGCGCTCACAATGCTTCTACCGCACGCGTTTTTTCTGATGCGATTTCTGCTCGACATCTTACTGCTCGTGCTCGCTACTGAAGCTCGCAGTTACTTGGTATGTGGACTTCTTCATACCAGTGTTCGCTGAAGGGTTTCAACCCACATTGTGACACACAGATTCAACAATACTTTGTGACGAGTTTCCACCGGCTGCGATACTGAAGTTATTGATGTAAGAGTACACTACACTTCATTTCCGACATGCGTTATTTTCCGCCCTTGAGGGATTTGACTCCTCTGCACTCCTTCACTGCGCGAACGCACTTGATCCGTCAACATGGTCGCGAAGGTCGAAACGCTCCTCTTTGTAGCCGTACTGCGTGGGGGTGAGTTTGACGACTGTGTGCATCGGAATCGTGATCTCGAGTCCGTCGGTCACCGTCCGTCCAAGCAAATATCCGTACAGAACTTGAAGGTTGAGAAGGTGCGATACAACTAAGACGGGCTTTCGCTGGCGCTCGACTTCAACAACAAAGGACGAAAGTCGCTGCGTACAATATGGAATCGGATCGGTGTGAGCGAGCCACAGTCGAAACAAGGAGGAAAGACTATCACAAGAATCGTACCCGAACAAGATCGCCGATCGACTCGCCGCCATGGAGTCGATAGTTCATTGGATCTCGGCTGAAGTCGGTCCAGTCCTTGCTCAATTTTTCTCTGATATCTGGGATTGGAAGATTCGCGAACGCGCCTACATAGCAATACTCACCTAGCTCAGTGTCTGAGTTTCCCCTTGCTCTCTAAAATTTCGAAGTTGGCGCACCGGCATCGACGTGGTTCAGCGCGCTGACGGGGCGGAAGTCAAGTCCGAGCGGAGCAATCGTCTGGAGGGCTCTTGGCGCAGTGCTGTGTGTGAATCTAATCAGATACCAACGCAGCGGATTGGGTGTTGTTTTATTCCTCACCTGGAGTATACGCGTAGTTGCTTGAGCAGTCTGTTGTTGGCGTGAACCTCCCGAACCAGCAATTCCTTCAAGCGTGTCGAGAAACTGCGATGGGCGGCGCCGAATTTTTGGTCACTTCTTGAGTCTCCGACAGGCACGCTCAGGTCACGATGTGATGAAGGGTCTGCATCTTTGTTGAACTGCGCTGGACGACAGATGTAGATAGGCCGATCGCTTTGTAGCAGCATACGATAGCAGCAACGCACTGTTGGTGCATAACTTTCCCGTATGCACGAAGCTATCATTTCACTTACAGAACGTGGATGCTCATCAGGAACGGCACAAGCAAGTGCGCCATACTGCCGTAGATGCGATTGCAGATCACCTTCGACTGCATATTGATCAGTTTGATGTAGCTCACTTCATCGTTCTCGATCGGCTCATACACGGACTCGTATTTCTCGATCCGCATTCTATCCGCCCAATCAGTATTTGTCAGAAGAGCAGTACGGTAGGTTCCAACAATATCATTGACAGTCAAGACGCACCGGAGATCCGCCATGGCCTCCTCGAGCGGCATGCCTTTGTAGTCAGGGGAGTTGGTCACTTTCTGCATGAAGTTGCTCTCGAGCACCTGTGCGTCGTTGCATATGCTTTCGACGAATATAACGTGGATATCGGGCGAGACCTCTCGGCAGATTTCGATGACCTTTCCGCGGCGATCACGTGTCGTGTTTGTAGCGTCAAAGATCACGACCTCGCCGCCGTTCTCGAGCCAGTTCAGCGCCGAGCGCAACGCATTGGACGCGAGTTCCTCTCTCTGCTGCTTGGCCGAGGCATTATTCGCGTCAAAGAAATCAAAGTTCTGCTTACCAGCCGTGAGCTTTCGGCGCAACGACCCCACGTTGAAGATTTCGGCTCGAACACCAAGCCTGGAGACCAACCACCACATACACTGTTAGATAACCAGCGTAAAAATGTGATCTCCAAATCCAACGCACCAGAGTAGGAAGTTGGCGATCTTGTGGGAGATAAAAGATTTGCCCCTAGCTACCCCAGAAAGCGGGGCTTAGATCCAAGCCGGCCCGCCAGAGTGCTACACGTGACACAAGTTGTACCTCGCGGGCAGCCCAACCATCACAAGCACCACCTTCTCGTCATTGAAGACCTCGCGCCCTTGCTGCTCATTGTCTCCGCCGACTGAGGCGCCGCGCGAGAGTCGCCGCATCCTCACTTATCTACGTTTCGATAATCGGAGAACTCTCTAGTTCACATCAATCACTTCCGTAGTTCTGAATCAGGCTGTCAACTCAGATAGGTTCAGATGAAAGATCGTTCTTCAACCATCGATAAATTATTTAAAAAATAATTGGTCACATTTGTTTGCCTCAAAGCCAGCAGCATGTCGTGCGAAGGTTGCGTGAAAGTCGCGCATAAGTGACAGAGGACAGTGGGAGCTGGCGTCTGAAACAGACGCTTTCTATTGGACGAAATCGTGTTGCGGGTGGGGGTACTCTCTTTTGGGGGCGAAAGAGGAAGGAGGAAGCGAGTGAGCAGCTCCGTGTGTCGGTCGGAGACTCAAGCTGTCGGTGCGCGGGACACTCGATCGTGTGCACGTCACGTCTCGCCCGCCGACCGCGCTGATCGAGCGCCCACAGAGCAGAGAGCAGAGAGAAAGCCGTCTGCCGCCCCCTTCTCCCTCCCGCCCTCGCTTGCCGCGCCGCCTGCTCGCCCTCGCGCGTCATCTCGGACTAAGGTGCGCCCGCCTGACTATTCGCAGAGGGGCGCCAAGAAGCCAGCACCTCGGAGCAGTCGCGGAACACTCCCTCACGCACTTCCGTCCATCGATCGTGACGAGCGAGTAGAAGCCAGACCACCGGTTGGAAGAAGGAGCGAGAGAGAGCAATGTTCGCGACGGCGTCCGCTACAGCCAGTGCACCGCCTACAGGCACCGCCGCTGCACCGTCGACCGACAACGCGCGACCAATGACAAACGAAGAGCTCGTCGCCCACCAACTGGACCTCCACCGTCGCATTCAGCAGCAAATGCAGCTCCAGATGGAGATGAGTCTGCAGCTTGGCCAACGTCAGTCACTTACGGCCTCGATCGCCAAAGTCGAGCCGGACCTGGGCGACAACGTCTTTGACATGCTCGACGACCTCATCATGGTCTCTAACGACCGCGCTTCGCTGTCGAAAAACACGATCGAAGTCGACCACGACCATGACCCGACGGCGGGCCGCGACAGCCTCGCGGACATCATGGAGTCGCTGGACATGGATCTGGATGAGTTCGAGCTTGGGCCGATCGACGGGTCGAACAGCCTCTCCGACTCGCGCTTTCTGGACACGACGCTGGACGAAGAACGCGACTCGTTTGACGACCCTGATCTGGACTTCGATGACGACCTCGACGACCTCACGAGCGACGTGATGGACCATGGTGTTGATGACGACGAAGACGGAGACACGGAGCTCAGCGCGGATAGCCCATTCCGCGTCTCCAAGGACCCGAACGAGCACGCGATCTCTGATGTGGTTGGCGGGCGAGGTCGCCTTTCGTCAACAGACATGATTGCGTCGATGGCTAGCAGTATGAGCAGTATGTCCCATAACACGGTGGGCAACCTGTGCACACTCGTCTGGGAAGGGGGTCTTCTGGGTTTGCGTCTCCGAATGTCTCAGTCGCGCCTGCTTCCTGCCGTCTCAAAGCTCACGGGGCGCAGCTCCATCTATGGTATCCATCTCATCGATGTGGGTGACCTACTCCTCGAAATCGGCGGCCGCCCAACTCGCGACATGGAATTTATTGAAGCAATCACCTTCCTGAAAGAAGTCGACAAGCCGTGCCGGCTCGTCTTCCGCCGCATCCAATCCGATCCGATGGCCGTAAAGCCAATCCAGCCGCCGGTTAAGAGCGCGCTCGCATTGAAGCTGACGAAAAAGTTTGAAGAGCTCACTGCGGCGGAAGAAGAGAAGACGCCAACGACCCCTCTCGTCAAAATCGAAGAACGGTACGAGATCAAATGGCTCGACGGCCCCCTTGGAATCAGTCTAATTGCCAGCAAGGACGCGCCGTACCCACTTGTGACGCGAATCACCGGCAAGAACCGCTCTCCTCAAGTGCAAGACGTGCAGCCTGGTCACTACCTCGTTCAGATCGGCACCTACAACACGGCCGACGGTAACTTCAACACAGCAATCAAATACCTGCAAAAAGTGAGCAAACCAGTATCACTTTTCTTCTGCCCAAGCAACAAGAAGGCGTCGGCTCGACCAGACCCTTCGATCGACGAGTACGACCACGTATGGGAGAAGAAGCAGCCTTTGTGCTTCACGGTTCGCCCGGACGAAAAGGGACGCATGGTCGTGGCGGATGTTGGCAGTGCGAAGTCGGTGAAGCTGAAGCCGAAGGGTCCTCCGGGGATGAACACGACTGTCAGTTCGGGTGATCTGATCAAGTGGATCAACGACGATAGTACTCATGATCTTTCGTTTCACGAAGCTCTGCTCAAGCTGCGCACGGCTAAGCGTCCACTGGTGATTCGATTCAAGAATGCCCCGCCCGAGCCGCCAATGGAAGTGAGAGCTCCGGCCCCAGTTCCAGCGCCCGTTCCTGTGCAGATGCCACCTCCAGCTCCCCCAGCCCCACCTAGCGTCGAGGCTTCACCTACTCAAACAGCCACCAAGACCCCCGGGCGTTTCAACCCTCTTAAGAAAATTGCCGCGCTCGGTTCGTATGCAAAGGAGAATTCGTTGAATGCTCTGAACCAGCGCAATAATACTGTCGACCCGAAGAAATCGTCCCCGGATGTGCCGCTGAACAAGAAAAGTATTCTTTCCTCTGGCAGCAACGACTCGGACTCTAGAAATGATCACTATCACTCCATGCCCGCAAAGGCTGCGGCGACCATTCACCACGCGACTGCGACGAACAGCCACCACACTTCGAGCCGCGACACGGATTCGCACTCTTCCCACTCCACAGACAGTGACGGAGGCAACGACTCGCGGCGGCCAGAGCCACAGCCACAGCAACAGTCGAAGCTCATTAACTTGGATCTCTTCACAGGTCTTCGCAAACCGATGGCAAGCAAATCGGCCAGTGACCCCCATCTTCCGGTTGGCGCAGCGGAGCTGCAAGCCCCTCCTCACAATCGCATGATGCGGAATTCGGGAGGGCGCCAAGGTGATTATGCAACACCGTCCGCCGGGGGCGATGATACTGCCCACCGCTCTACTCAGTTGCCACCATCGACCACCCCTGGGCCGGAGCGACCCGACGAGTACGAGGTCGTCTGGCCGGAAGGAACTGCGCTTGGGCTGACGCTGCGCGTCCATCCGACGACGCGTTTTCCTGTCGTCGCTCGTGTCACCGGCACTAGCAACCTCAAGAACATCGAGCACGTGACGCCTGGCGACGTCTTATTCCAAGCCAATGGGGCTTTTATTGTCCCACAGCCCAAGTTCAAGCAGACGTTAGAGAACCTCTCGAGACTGCCGAAGCCTGCTGTGCTGCGCTTCCGTCGAGGCGTGCCGGCGGCGAGCCCGTCGTCGTCGGGCCGAGCAGAGGAAGGCGACCGCACGCTTCCTCGCGTTCCATCGTCTCTCAGGGACCACGAGTACGAGCTCATTTGGCGAGAAAACTCAAATCTCGGACTTGTCTTCAGCTCGGACGGAGACATGCCTCGCGTGTCTAAGGTTGACCCGGACTCGGGCGGTCCAAACGTCACTGTTGTCTCGGTGGGGGATACACTCACGTGCATCGGGCCGATGGACATTGGCGGCTCGTCGTTCCACTCGTCGATGGCCACGCTCCGTGCGGTCAAGCGCCCCGTGGTGCTTCGTTTCCAGCGGGGCGCGCCGTAAGGACAGCCCGGCACAAGCGGCAGTGGGTGGCTTTATACTTTTCAATGTCATAGAGAAAGAAAGAGAATGAGTAGGTGCTACCGAAAGCCAAGCGGCGTGCTCACGACAGCTGTGGTGCCCACGTTTTCGTCAAAAATGTAATTACTAGTGTTTCGCTGCTACCAATGTGTGCATGGGGTGGCGCAAAAAGCCAACGGTTTCGATTACTACCTAATTATTTAGTACATGCTGGTGGGGGACGAGTTCATCCGCTCAAACTGTGCGGCGAGAGCCTGCTTCTTGGTCAGAATCTCGTTCCTCGCGTTTGTGAGGTCGTTGCGTACGTCCGTCACGTTGATCGCGTCCATAAAGTTGGCCAGCAGCGGTGCCTTGACGTTGGACGAAGGGATGCTTCCCGACGCGGTTGCCGGGTGGAGAAAGTCCTCGATGGCGAACGCGTAGTGGTGCGCGACGGCGAAGATGAGCATCTCGACGCAGATGATGAAGTCGTTGAGCGCCGACGCGATCTTGGGCGCGTCCCAGCACTGCGGGCAGCCAATGCCCCACTTCTCCGAGATTACGCCGACCGACTCGAGCAGGCTGATCATGAGCGACTGCCAGTAGGTGAAGAAGATGATCGCTTTAATCGCGAGGAACTTTGGCAGCGGCCGCACGGGCGCGAGCTCCTCCTTCGTGCCCATGAAGAAGAGCACGAGGCAGTAGAGCGCCCACGTTTGCGACACCGACAGGATGAAGCAGATGTAGCCATAGTACACGAACGGATTGAGGAAATCCCCCTCGCCATAGACGCCGGCCAGACTGGTGAAAAGCACGACAATCGACATGAGGATCTTGACCGGAATGTACTGCAGAATGCCGATGGTCGTGAGGCGCACGAACTTGCCGCCCATGGCCCACGAGCGCATGCAGCAGAACGGCACTACGTGGTGGATCTGACCCTTGGAGCGCAGCGTGCTGGCAAGCACAGACTGGCCGCCGAGAAACTCGATGAGGAAGCAGTGGAAGGAGTAGAGCGCGAAGGCCTCGTAGCAGTCGCGAATTGTCTCGAAGAGAAGCTTCTGCTCGTTGAACACGAGCGCCAGGTACGACGTGACCGCGTAGATCGGCACCATCATGAGGATGCGGATCACGTGCTTGCGGATCTCGGGCGACGGGTTGTAGAGCAGGTGCGTCCAGATGAGCCAGCCCGAGAGGATGATGGAGAGCAGCGTGAACGCGCCCGAGATGGCGTACGCCAGCGTCTCGATCTGCATGGCGGTACGCTTGCGCTTTGTGTGGCCGTGAAGGGATGAGGTGGATGAGGTGGCGGAGCTGAGCGCTGTCTCTACCGCGGCCTTCAATCCGCCAGGTGACTGTCTGCCAGGTGAGCTGCGCCCGTGACAAATGAAGAGAATCTGAGCTGGACGGGCCACTGTTTAGGATTGCGATCAGCATAGTTACAAACTGGAAACAGGAACAACGATGACGATATCCAACATTTTGAACTAGTTCTTAACGACGACTTTTGCCGTTGCTACTCTTCTTGCTGCTGCCGCCACCGCTGCTCCCACCGCTCTTCTTCTGCTTCTTGGCTCGACGGAAGTCCTCATCCTCGTCCACTTCCTCCCCACGAGCCCGCTTGTCGGTCTGCATCCGATCCGCTGCCTGAGCCTCTCGCTCCAGCTCTTCCCAAGACGGCCCGTCGTCATCGTCCTCTGATGGCTCATCCGACTCATCTTCCGACACGATGGACGCCCAGTCCGATCCATCGCCCGAGCCGCTCGAGTCACTGCCCGAGTCGTCGTCGTCATCATCTCCACCACTGTCACCGCTGTAGTTGCTGTCTCCTTCTTCCTCATCATCCTCATCTTCATCGTCCGAACCTTCCATCTACGAACACAAACCCATTCTTTAGCCTCAAACCTCTTGGCCCTGATGCCCAAATATGGCCTCCCACGCACCTTCAGAAACTCCCAGCCAGCGGGCTTAGGCACGCCGTCTTCATCGCTGTCCAGGTAGAACCGATTGTCCGCCTTGATCGTCGCCATGATACTCTTCCAGTTCAAGTTGGCTGTGCCCGTGGTGAAACAGATATCGATATCATCCAGCCACTCCTTGATTCGCTCCAGCTCGGCCGTCGCAACAGCACTGATGCGGATCGGCATGACTTCGAAGTTCTTGAAGACAAACACGACGTCGAAGTTCCTCGACGAAAACATCACACGCTCAAAGTGGACGTGCTCAACTTCGTCCAGCGAAACGATGAAAAACGGCATGTCCGTGAGGCTTACCAGACAGTGCACTGTCGGCTGTAGTAGCACCATCTCTTTGAACGGCGTGCCCATGAAACCGAGCTCTCGGTACGGGATATCGAACACTACTGGCTTGCCGTATCGTTCCGCGACCCCTTCCATCTTGTGACAAAACTCTTTAAATGTGGTGTTCAGCTTTTCGCGCAGCGCTCGCTCCCGATTCTCTTCGTCAAGTTCATCCGGATCGTACATCGACCGACGGCGGTTATCGAGCGTCTGGGAGCCCTCGATTACTTCAGTGTAGAACTGCACGTCGAGCTGCTTCTTCTTGCCGATCATGATATGGTTCTTCAAACGGAAGTGAATCAAAACGACCAATTCCTTGTCACACGGCTGAAAGACGGCATGCTTGATGTTCGAGTACAAAATGTCCAGCTTCTGGTTCTTGTTGGTTGTGAAACGCACACCGTTCGAGTGGGCTTCAAGCATTCCGTGCGTTTTCTTCCCTGTCAAGTGTGGGCGAGCTGACAAGTCGATCAATTTCGGTACACGACGGTCGCGCGTCAGAATCAGATCTTCCTGTGTGACGAGGTCCGACTCTTCCTGCTCGCGCTGCTCACGCTGCTTCACACGCTTTTGAAGCTCTTTGATCAGCCGGAACTGGTTGTTTAGGTTGTGCGCGTCGGAAGAACGAAATCCAAGCTCCTTGATGAACATCTTGTTGGGGAATTTGGTGATCACGTTGGCCATAGCTGGATGCACGTCTCGACCGAGCGACTGGCCAGGCACGTAAAAGTTGATGCGCAAATACGTCGCCTTTTCTTCCTCCGACTTGCTCACGTTCTTGATCGTAGAGATGTGGAAAGGTACCGGAATGCCGTTGATGGGCAGAATCACAGCTTCTGCGCGCATATCCACCATGACTTGGCGTTCTCGAAGATCTGCCGGGTACTTTTGCGGGCCGGAGTAAGCAACGATACTCTTCTCGCGCTTCTTTTCGTCCGACTTGTCGCTGTTTTGCTCTTCGAGACGACGCATAGCCTCCTCACGCTTGCGACGCATGAGCTCAGACTGATGGCGTTCTCGTCGCTCCTGGTCTGTTTCCTTGCCTTCGAGCTGCCGCTGCTGGTCTCGAAGTCGGGATTGGATCACCTGGTTGCGAGTGCCTGAAAGAGACGTATCGATTACCTGCGACGACTTGGCCTTGTCACCCTTGGTCGTCGTTTTCGTTGGCGTCGAAGTCTCATCCTGGTCGGCGTTATCGTCAATGTCGTAGCGTACCTTGCCCCAGGCCTTCGAGACCTTAGTAAAGTACTTGGTCTCATCCTTTTGCACGACCACGGTGTCGGCCAACAGAATCGAATAGTTCTCGATCTTCTTCTTCTTTCGCTGAGACTCTGGAATTGGGATGTCGTGGAACCCGACTGTCACGTTGAATGCCATGCCTTCGACGATGACAGTGTTGTTCTTCGATGTCAGCAGATTGCACGACTCGCGAAATTCCAACCCAATGCCGAAACCAAGATTCTTTGTTAGCTTGGCGAACAACGACGGGTTCCGGGACTGGACGAACTTGCGCACTTTCTCAACCACCTTTGTAATGCTCTTACCTGGACGCAGCTCTTGAACACACATGTCGTGGGCCTCGCGCAGAAGCTCGTACGACTTTTCCATCGAGCTGGTCGGATCAATGAAAAACGTACGCCCCACATTCGAGCAGTAACCCTTGTAGCGCGCGCCGAGTGAGCAG
>JAADWZ010000324.1:0-35324 GCA_023336445.1 Pythium dissimile | reverse complement strand
GGCAAAACCGGCCACAACCAGGCTTCATGCCGTGCCACAGGCCTGTAAAGGGTGACAAAAAGGGTAGCAAAAGAGTAGCAAAAGACCGTAGGACGAAAAAGATGTTCATTTTAACGATTACTGATGGTGTTACGACATGCTAACCGAGAACGTGCGTCCCCAGGGATTGATCCCATCCGCCTAATTCGAACGACCATTGGACAGCGCTGGAGAGTGGCACGTAATCCCCCCATGGCTTATCGGGTCTGATCAACTGACTCACCCGAAGGTGGAACGGAGCTGTACCAGGCCCGATTTACTATGTCTTAGATCCGAACAAGTACTTGTACACGACAATTACCTCAAGCTGTCGCGAGATACCTCGAACAACCGCTGTGAGATTTGAACCCACGCTACCCAGCACAAACTCTGGGTCCCTACACCAGAGTGCAGGCAATGAGTCAGAAGGAAACTTCAACTCACTTATCGCTTGTAGGCATGGTACACTCTACCACTAATGTTGACCTATTCCAATACATCTTGGTAGTTTACAAAATCGTCGTTTCCTTAATCTGTTTAAAACAATCTGTATCACCTTTTGCAGGGATTCACGATTTGAGTCACCTTTCGCAATATTCCCTAAAATATAATACCATATCCGCACGGCTCGACATCTTTCTGATTAGGAGTTAACCTAAGTGAGTGTGGTCCACACTATTCATGGTGAGAAAAGTGACTCGCACCCGCGCGCTCCCTCGTCAAGCTCGGCCGCCGTGTGCTTGACGCTTCGTATCGCCCCCCCGCTTCGCTGCGGGGGCGAGCAAATACATAAGATGATCTGGTCGTCGGCATGTCCAACGCGGGCATGTTTCTTTTTAGGCATGGTGAAGTCTCTATTAGGATATATCCGCTCTCGTCTGTCCTACTGATATCAAATATGTGCATCAGACCTAAACTTACTGGATTATGGTACGATCAGATATCGGAGCTGTGAGAATATTCTACCAGAACCTCGATGTTCAACAGGCATTTCGATGCTAACGTCACCAGAAAATACCGGTTCAAATAGTCAGCAACCGGTTATGGACTGACTCTTGGATTTGACCATCACTCTGCAGTGTCTTACACATCACTGCTGTCAATGGTGAACAGAACCAGGAGCTCCAAAATCAAATCCCCACCCGAACTGCCACGCGCTCCTGAGCTGGACAGTAGCGATGGCGACGGCGTACGAGACCCACGAGAACCTTACAATCCTCGAGACCGACACCTCCGCCAGCGAGTACTCGCGCAGCGAACGCGCGAGCGACGAGGTCTCCACGGCTTATTTGCCCGTGAACCTCTTTGGCCAGTCGCCGACGGCGCGCACACACGACGACCACCACACCGAGTACTTTGACGGTGACTACGACGACGACTACGATGTAGACGAGGACCACATCCCGAAGGAAGATCCGCTCGCGGCCTACACCACCCGCGCCGCGCTGACGACGTCGCCGTCCGTCGTCCACGGCCACGAGCAGGACAAGCTCGCGCTGTGGGTCAACTACGCGAGCGTTGGCGTCGCACAGGCTCTGCTTCAGGTGATGCTCTACCCGTACCTCAAGATCTATTTAAACATGGACGAGTACCGCGCGTTTTCGGCCGAACTCCTGGTCACGCTGCCCTGGTGCGTCAAGTGGGCGGTCGCGCTTGTGTCCGACTGCGTTCCGATTCGAGGGCTGCGGCGGAAGCCGTACCTCTACGCTGGCTGGGCGCTCTGCGGGCTCTTTGCGCTAGTCGTGGCGTGCATTCCCAGTGAGACGCCGTACCTTGTGCACGGCCAAGTCGTTCACCGTGACTCGAGCAGTGCTGGCGCCAAATACATCGGACTCTTCTTCATGGCGTCCCTCGGACTCGTTGTCGCCGACACGATGTGCGACGCCATTGTCGTCGAACTCTCGCACCGCGAAGCCGAGTCCAAGCGCGGTAGCATCTTGCTTACTGCGCTGATGGCGCGCTACCTCGGCCACGCAGGCATGACGTTTCTCGCAGCACTGCTGTGCAACAGTCCCGCCTACGGCGGTGAGTTTGGATGGGGCGCGTCGCCCAACCTCATGTGTCTCTTCATCGTGGCTGCGACCATCGCAGCCGTCGCCGCCAATTGGGTATACTTGGTCGAAGAAGTGCGCCAACGCCCCACTCAACCAGCTTTTCAGTACCACGCGTCGCGCACGTCGACCATGGGCGACGATCCGCAGCCCACGCCGGCGCCGACGCTGACCCAGCCATCTGAGCCAACGCGGCGGTCGAGCGTCGTGGGCGCGCAGCCCCAGACGCTTTGGAAGTTTTTCCAGCGCCGCTCGACGCTGCAGATGCTCGTGTACGTGTTCCTCGCGCGCGTCTGCTTCTCCTACTACGCCAGCCCGGCCAAGGTCCTGTACGAGACGTGGCTTTCGGTGAGCCCGCTGCTCAGTAACCTCTTTGTGGCCGTCAACT
The DNA here is from genome assembly GCA_023336445.1 of Pythium dissimile. Lineage (NCBI taxonomy): Eukaryota > Oomycota > Peronosporomycetes > Pythiales > Pythiaceae > Pythium > Pythium dissimile. Next base: position 32,867 of record JAADWZ010000324.1, on the reverse strand, counting down.
CGCTCGTGTTCGCCGCGGTGGCAGTGCTGCTCAAGCGCGCGCACCTGCTCACGAGCTGGAAGCGTCTGATCCAGGGCGCTGTCGTCATCTCGGTCGTGCTCACGGTCATCCCGTTGGTCTTCATCGTCGCCAACGTCGCGCGCAACGGCGTGCTGACGCTGCTGGTCGAGCAGCTGGTCGCGTTCGTCGAAGCGTTGGCGTACTTCGCGACCGTGCTCGCGGTGCTCGAAGTCACCGAGCCCAACGGCCTCGAGGCCTCGAGCTTCGCGCTCTTCACGTCGCTCGCCAACGCGGCCGTGCCGTTCGCCGCCTCGCTCTCGCAGAGCATTGGCGCGCACTTCGACACCTACGACAGCGCGTGGGTCGCCGACACGAGCGCCGTGCGCTGGAAAATGGTGGGCGCGTTCGTTGTGTGGGCGCTCGTCCGCGCCTGCAACTTTGCGCTGCTGCCGCTGCTGCCCGACCAGAAGCGAGAGATGCACGCGTTGCGCAGCTTTGGCGGCGCGCACCGCCTCGTGGCGCTGTACGTCGGTGTGGCCGCCGCGTTCGTGCTGCTTTGGGCGCCGTTCACGACTATCCTCGCGGCCGTGGAGACTACCGCGTGCCTCACGGTCGCGGGCGGCGAAGGCTGCTAAACCAACTCGCGACTTGTGCTGGAGCTGGTTCCTGAAAGGCCGCGCGTGCGATGCGTCATTTCGTGGCGTGCGTTCGTGGAAGCAGATGAGTGAAGTATGCGACCCTGCGACGACCTCACGGGATCCAGTTGACTGGCCGTTGGCGTTACTCAAGTCGTTGGTCGGTGGGCGCCAAAACGACGGCCCACTGGACCTTCTATAGCGATTACTACGAAGCGTCAACGGCCCCCCTTCCCGCACATGTGCTGATGGCCGATGCGTCCGCTTCGCCGAAGCCGCCAGGAAGTGGACTCGAAAGGTGCGACTAAGAAACGTGGCCGTTTTCAAATGTGCGACTGGGCTTTCTGGTTCGTTCACCGCGCCTTTGGCTTTTGACTCGTGCAACGCCCGCAGTTGGATTCTCGCGCTCACACGTGAACCTCCTCGCTCGGTCTAAGAACTCTTCCGCTCGACCAAAATGGCTCGCTTCTCGTTCCCGACACTTGTGGCCGTGCTCGCGGTGTGCGCAGCGTCCGCTGAGTCCGTGCTGTGCCCCGTCGAGAGCGAGCAGCCGACACCTTCCGCCGACACGATGGGCGACGTCCCAGTGCTCGGTACAGTGCACGCTTATGGGACGCCTGCAGCACAATCGACGCCAACGACGTTGGTCCCGCCGGCTGCGACTGCGTTGCGATCTTCCTCCCCAGTGGTAACTCCAATGGCCACGAGCTCCTCTCCACCGCCAGCCACGCGAGCCACACCAGCCCCCGCAGCAGCGACACCAGCGCCTCCCACAGCATCGGGAACGCCAACCGCCTTCGTAACCACTGCGACTCATGCCTCGTCCGAGCCAACGCAAACGCCACCTCCGACGACGCCCACCACCGCCAGTGTCGCCACCTCCACCCCCGACGTGCCGTACACGTTCACGACCGGCGGCACCATGGGACTCGGCACGTGCTACGAGCCGATGCACAGCCAACAGTACCCGTTCACGGGCGGCGACAGCAGCGGCGTTGGCGCCATCCTGGACCGCGACCTGGCGCAGCTGAGCCAGCGCTTCACGATGCTGCGCACGTACCACGCGCAGTACTTTGGTCTGCGCATCGCCGACTACGCGAGCAAGTTCAACCTCCAGCTCTTCGTCGGGCTCGCCAAGTTCCCGCAGCACCCGGAATGGGAGGCGCTCGAGCTCGAGGCGGCCGTGCAGGGCGCGCGGCAGCACCCGGGCACGGTCCAGGCCATCATCGTGGGTAGTGAAGACCTTGTCCAGGCCGGCGGCGACCAGACGGTGGACGCCGTGGTCGCCAAGGTGCAGCGCGTGCGGCAGGCGCTCGCGGCCGCCGGCGTCAGTGGCGTGATGGTGGGCACGGCGCAGCGCATCAACGAGCTGGCGAATCCTTCGCTCGCCAGCGACATGGCCCGGCTCGTGGCCGCGTGCGACTTTGTGGGCGTCAACATCTACCCGTTCTTCTCCACGGGCTTCGACGCGCGCGACCCGGTGGCGCTGCTGGACGCGCAGTGGTCGCAGCTGCGCGCGCGCTTCGGCGCGTCCATGCACAAGATGCGGCTCACCGAGACGGGGTGGCCGTCGGCGGGCGCGGCGCCCCAAGGGTTTCCGGGCAACGCGCCGAGCCGGGCGACGCAGCGCGCGTACTTCCAGGCCGTGGCCAGCTGGAAGCCACACGACATGGCCGGGCCGCACTTTTGGTTCATGGCGTACGACCGCCGCGGCGACGACCCGAGTCTGCGCGGCCGCGCCGACGACTTCGAGCAGTTTTTCGGCGTGTACACGAGCGACAACCAGGACAAAGGGGTGCTGTGAAGTGCGAGGGAAAGCCATGTCGGGTGGTCATCGTGATACTGTAGTAGTGGGTTAGAATTAATAGTGTGCAATGGGAATGCGACCGACCAACTGTTTGGGAGACCCGGATCGACTAGAGCGTTGTCTCATGGCCCGAGGTGCGGATGGCCGTGGCCGTGAGCGGCGTCCGCGCGGGCGAGCGGCGTGAGCTATTTGGACCAATAGCCGGAGCCGGTGAGGCGCTGCTGGCGTCGCGCTTGGCGGGCGAGATGCGCATGGTCTCGAGTTCGTTCTCCGAGGTCACATCGAGATCTTTGTTCTGCGCCTCGCGCTCGGCCTTTTTGCTCTTGAGGTAGGCGTGGACCGAGAAGGCGATCGATAGCTGTGTCCACATGCAGATCAACCCACGAGTCAGAGAGCAGAAATTCCAGTACATCGTTCTCCCAACAGAAGAAAAGAAGAGGTTCCGTACCACAGCGGCGACCGCGCCGAGGATTGTAATGATGGTCTTGGTCCACGAATATGAGTCGCAGAGCGGCGGATTGCGCCAGTCGCCGACGCACTCACAGTATTTGGAGCCGTTGTCGTGGTTCCGCACGGACCCGCGCGTGGTGCTGCAGTTGTCCACGTCGTTCTCGCCCCCGTTGTTGATGCTCTCGCCGTCGCCCTGCGGCACCACGGGCTGGTTGGGCTTGGAGGTCGAAGGCGTCGACGCGTCGTCGCCGCTGGAAGGCTTGGTGGACGTATCATCGCTGCCACTAGGAGGTTTGACGGTCGCGGCGTCACAGGTGGCCGTGCCGTCGCCCGCGAGCACCGAAATCGTGTACTCGTTGGTGACCTCACGGCAAGAGTCGGCGCCCCAGCCGCGGAACGCGAGCGTGCCGGCCGATCGCGCGCAGATCGAAAACGAGCCGTCGCTCGCGGCCAGCACTTGAGTGCTTTGGTTGCCCACGAACGAATTCTTGACCTGGTTCTTGGCCAGGAAGTCGTACGTGAGCCGCTCAACGCTGTTGATCGTGAGCACCACGCGCGTGCCGGCCGTGGTCTGCGCGGCGCCCTCGTCGCCGAAGCTTACGCCCGACTGGTAGTTGGGCGCGCCGTGCGAGAAGTCGCAGCCGTAGCAGCAAATGCCCTTCGCGGCGCTGCACTGCGAGAACACAATCGGGTCGTAGGTAATGGGCTGCGACTTGGGGTCGGTCTGCGCCAGGCATGTCGTGCAGCACTTTTCCGCGGCGGCCACGCGCGAGATGGCCACGGCCGCCAGCAGTGCCGAGCTCAACCACAGTAGCCGTGAGCCGCCAGGCGCCATTGTGAAGTATGCAGAAGTGGTGACAGGAGATATGTAGAGAGCTCGTCGGTTAGCGAGCTTCAGGCCGAATGGGCGGACAGGCGGGTGGGTTCACCATGCCATCCGCACCCAGACAGCCGTCCCATTAGCCTGATTTCTCGTGTGGCCCACGTAATCAGCAAACCAGCTTGTACTGTATGGAAATTGGGGTTTGCAGTGGATTGGCTTAGTTCGGTGTGGGTGAAAATTTGCTCACTTCATGGCAGCAGGTCTGGATCCTTGACTGTTGAGATCCAAGATGGATCCGTTTGGGTGTCATCGGATCGTTGGTAGAGTTGGTGTGAACGCGCTCTTGTTCTGGCTCGCAAAGATGCGAACATTTGTGTGGGCTGGGATCACTTTCGTGGAACAGATCTGTGCGTGTGGAGTGGAGTGATCGGAGAGCGTCGGACGCTGCAAGACGGACCCGAGGGGAACGTTGAGTGAGGAGAGGAGTGACTGGTTCAGGCTCACAGCGTGTACTCCTTAGCGTCCCGGATCTTGGTCGTTACAGGCGGCGCCTCGTAGACCTGGTTGCTGGCGCGGTCCGAGGGCTGTGGCGCGGAGGAGATCATAATGGCTTCCTCTCCCAGCACCGGCCCGCCGGCGTTCTCTATCCGCTGCTCCTCCTCTAGTTTGCTGGCTTTTCTCGAGTTGATAAATGCTTTGATCGATACTGCAATAGAGAGCTACCGGACCGACGAACCATTAGACTACAAGAAAGCCTTTGTGTGTAAACCAGAGCGGAAACAAACGTACCACTGCTGCGACGCCACCTCCGATCGTCGCGGCGGTTTTCCACCATGGGTACCCGGCGCACTCGGGCGCTCCTGTCCACTCAGCAGCACACACGCACGTCTTCTTGCCGCCGACCTCAACCACGCTAGCGCGCTGCAGGTTGCACTCGGCGATGGCCGGGTCCTCGTCCGGTGAGTTCGTTTTGGAAGAGGAGGAGGACGACTTAGATGGAGCCGACGACGTTGGCTCCGTTGGCGTCCGCGACTCGCAGGTCCCGTTGCCCGAGCCGGCAGTGATCTCGATCTTGGACTCGATCGTCGCGGTTGTGCACGGGTCCTTTCCCCAGCCCCGAATCGCGATCGAACCGACGCTCTTGGCGCAGATGAAGAACACGCCGTCGTCCAGCGTGGCCTCGGCGCTGCCATTCACCACAGTCGTGGTCTTGGTCTGCTTGAGCTTGTACGCCTCGTAGGTCACGCGCGCCATGTTGCTCCACGTGATCTGGATCCACTCGCCGGCTCGCACCTGTGGCGTCTCGCCGTCTGAGCCGAAGGACGCATTCTCGATCGTGGGCGAGGACGTGTCGCCGTTGCAGTTGAAACAGCAGACACCGCCCGCTGCGCTGCACTGCGCGTACACCAGCGGGTCGTAGGTGTACGGCACGGGCGACGTCTTGCCGATACACGTGGCGCAGCAGCCGTCGGTCGGAGCGGCCGCGCTCGCCGAGCCAGCGACAAGCACAACGAACAGGAGCGCCACCGACACCACCCAGCTGCCTCGCGATCGTCGCGTCACCATGGCGCTGTTGTGCATGGAGGAGGAATGTGTTGTGTGCTGAGGGGTCCGGACCCACGACTGACCTGATCTACCGGTTGTGGTTCTTGCGACAATGTCACCACCGCGGAACCAAAAAGACCAAAAAGGCTGCCTGGGTGAAGAGAACGACCTTTGCGCTGGATACAGTCTGGTGGCTGGCGTGCTGGTGACCGAATGTGGAACCGACCGACAATCCGATCTGGGCGAAGGCAGACGAGCGCCGACTAGGACGCATCAATCAAGCCATTTGCGGATCACCGCGACGTCGTGATGCTCGTTTTCCAACGATCGCTTTCTAGCCACCGTCTGGATCGATCCGTTTATGGGGAGAACATTCTGTGCGAACCGTTCACATGGATAATTCCTTGTCCGCAGCACAAATGTGGCGGGTTTTTTTTGCCGTTGTGGCATTGTTCTCGTCATGTTGCAACAGACATTCGGATCTTCGCAGAACCCTACCCTACTTCAGATTCTGTGGCGTTTCGCATACCAACAAAATGGGTTCAACTGCGAGACACGGGTTCACATATATCAATACCTTCGCTGACATAGTGCTTATCACGTTCAGTGGCCAATCAACGCATCCACAACCGCGCGGATCCAAATGGCAGCGGCCTTGGCGCCTGGGTCCGGGATGTCCTGCGCCTGGGCGTCCTCCACGTAGCCCGTGCGCCCGAAGGCCTGCGCCGTCGGGATGGAGCGGGTCTTGTCCGCGCCCGCCTCTGCAGCCGCCGCCACGGCCTGGAGTTGCGCGACGAGGTCACCGCCAGCAAGCAACGAAGGGTCGCCGAGCGCACGCTCCGCTGGCAGCAGCGCGTCCATCATCGTGCGCGAGCCCTCCTTCGCGCCGCCGTAGCGCTGGATTGCGTCGATGCCGGCGTGGAACGCAGCGCCCCACGCGGGCGCTGACGCCTGCTGGAGCGCCTCCATCTGCACGGCCGCGGCGGTGAAGAAAATGGTGTACAGCACACCTGACGTGCCACCGGCGCTCAGACTCACCGACTGGGCGAGCGAGCGAAGCGTCGCGGTGGCGTCATTAAGTGGGTACTTGACCGCGACGTCCGCTAGGATTGCCTTCGCGGCGTTTCGGAACGTGATACCGCAATCGCCGTCGCCGACCTTCGCGTCCCACGCCGTAAGGTCGGCTTCACTCTTGATGAGCTGCTCGCATGCGGCGCGAATCGCTTTTTCCACGACTTGAGCGGTCTCAGAGAGCTGCGCTGGACGCTCGTACACTGGGTGGCCGCCGGTAGCGCGCAATGGATCGACGGTCTGCGGCTGATTCGTGGCTTCAAACGGAGAATAATTCCACGCTGTCGCCGTCGTGGGAGCGTCAAAGTAGCTAAGCAACTTTGCTTCGGCGTCGAGTTTCCACGCTGTCAGCGAGAATCCGGTCATATCGAGCGCTGTCATAAACGATCCCACCATGACACGCTTCACATCAACGCCACGGCGCTTGAGCGAGTGGATCGCGTGCTTCGCGATCACAAATAGTTCCATAGTCGTAGTTGAACCCAAGTTGTTGACCATAAGCACGCTATTGGATCCGGTGCCCAGCGAGAGCGTCCCGGCAAGATGATCGATCATTCGCTCGGTGACGGTTGGCGCATCCTGGAGCTCGCAGCGCTCGATACCAGGCTCTCCGTGGATACCGAGACCGAGCTCCATTTCGTTGTCACCAAGTTCGCGGGATGGACCATCCTGCCCTGGGAGTGTGCACGGACGAAGCGCAACGCCGATTGTTCCAAGCGTATCCATGGCGGAGACCTTATCTACCATGCTTACAATCGACTTCAAGTCCGCTCCGCTCGCGGCGGCAGCACCAGCGAGCTTGTGGATGAGCACTGTTCCACTGAGGCCGCGACGCCCGGCGTTCGCATTCACCACCGCAACGTCCTCTCCAATGACAACCATGTCGACGAGGAATCCTTCGGCCTTGGCCTGCTCAACGGCGAGTCCAAAGTTGAGCCGATCGCCAGTGTAGTTTTTGACGATCAAGAGACAGCCCATTGGCCCAGCAACATGGCGAATCGCCGTGAGCACTTGGTGGGTTGTGGGCGACGCGAACACGTTGCCGCAGATCACACCCGTGAGCATACCTTCGCCGATGTACCCAGCGTGGGCGGGCTCGTGGCCACTACCGCCGCCCGAGAGCAGCGAGACCTGGCGCTGCTTGATGGCCGCGTAGTCGCGGTGGAGCACGACATTCTCGTTCTTGACCAGCGCCAAATGCGGCTGCGCCAACACGAGGCCTTCGAGCATGTCCTCGACGATTGTGTGGGCGTTCTGCACCAACTGTTTGGTCTTGGTCTTGGAAGCCATCGCGATACAGTGCAGTATTTGTCTGGGAGCGAGGGAATTCGAGAATGAAGAAGAGAGAGGAGATCGGAAAATGACGGATGTGCCAAGTTGCACTTGCGCGCGGCGGCTGCGCTGTGATTACTCAAGCGGGGCTTGCGTTCGAGGGAAGATGCTCTGCTGCTTGTTTCGTGCGTTTTTGGATCGAGTGAGATGCCACTTGAAGTTGAGCTCTCCCCCGTGAGAGTGCCAGTCGATGCTGCGTGGTCCACATGAACTGGATCCACAATGATGCGAGATTGGGTTTTTGGGATATGTGGGCCACACTGGTGATGTGTCTGTTGGGGGAGTTTCGCCCGCCGCTGTCCGCGTGGCCGCCGTCCCGAACCGACATCTTCCTTTGTTGGCGGCGTTGGCGTGGACAAAGGAGGCGAGGCGACTTCGGCTCACAGCGCAGCGAACCATGAGCCGAACCGCAGGAAAAGCGCCGGATGACCAGACCAAGCTCAAGAAGATCCTTGATGAGCTCACCAAGCGCGAGGAGAACAAGTTCTGCGCCGACTGCGGGTGCCGTGGTGCGTGGATCGTGCCGATAGCCCGACGCCAACACACCAACCTTTGGCGTTTGACGTTGGATCCAACAAATAGACTAATAGGGGGCAACCTTGGAATGTGTAGGCCCGCGATGGGCGTCGATCAATCTGGGTGTGTTCATCTGCATCGCGTGCTCGGGCATCCATCGCAGTCTCGGCGTGCACTTGACGTTCGTGCGCTCGGTGAACCTCGACTCGTGGACCGCGGAACAAGTCGCGGTGCGTTGGCGCCGCCACCAACAAAAAGAAGTGTTCTGTGCCACAATCTAACACTTACTCGTTCTCTTCAGCAAATGCAAAAGTGGGGCAATGCGCGCGCCAAGGCCTACTACGAAGCCAACGTGCCGTCCAACTACCGCATCCCGAACGAGCAGTCGTCCGTGCGCGAGAAGGAGATGTGGATCCGCGATAAGTTCGAGCGTCGGCGCTTCATCGCGCGCGAGGAGCCGCCCGAGGGCGCACCCGACCGCCGCAGCGCGAGCGGCCGCAAGAAGCACGACGACGACGACGACGACCGCAGCGGCCGCCGCACCAACTCGAGCTCGCGCCAACGCGCCAACGAGAGCTCGTCGTCGCGCACCAGCTCGTCATCTTCGCGTCGCGCTGAACCAGCGCCCGCGCCCAAGCCGGCTGCAGCGGCAGCGACCACCAACGCTATCCTCTCGTTTGACGTGTTCAGCACTCCGGCGCCGGCACCGGCGGCTCCTGCCGCGCCAACACCAGCGCCAGCCGCTGCGGCTCCGGCGCAGGACGAGTGGGCGTCGTTTGGCGGCTCGAGTGGTAACGCGCAGGGCTTTGCGGACGCGTTCGCCCCGCCACCACAGAACCAAGCCACCAACAATGTGGCTAACATCATGGCGAGTTTCGGACCCGCGCCAACACCGCAGGCTCCGTCCAACCCATTCGGTGCGCCACAAGGCGGCATGATGCCGGCTCCAATGGGTATGAATCCAATGGGTATGATCCCGATGGGTATGAACTCGATGGGCATGAACCCGATGGGCATGCCCCAGCAAGGCTTCAACCCGATGATGGGTCAACCGCAGCCAGGGCAGCCCAACCCGATGATGAACCAAATGGGCATGAACCCAATGATGGGCGGTGGCATGTTCCCAGGTACATAGTCGCACTTCTTTTCCTGTTAGAGTACTCTGGTGGCCTGATGATATAGTGAACGTAGGTGCTCCAGGACAAGGCATGGGCTTTCCTCAGCAACAACAGCAACAACACCAGCAGCACCACCAGCAGCAGCACATGGGCGGCATGGGCTTCCCTCAGCAGCAGCAGCCGATGGGCGGCATGGGTATGAACCCGATGATGGGAGGAATGAACCCCATGGCGTTCCAGCAGATGCAAGCTCGAGGGCCGATGCATCAAGGCGGCATGGGTATGCACCCGCAGGGAGGCATGCAACAGCAGCAGCAGCAGATGCAGCAACCTGGAGGCTTGAACCAGCCTTTTGTCAATCTGCAGGAAGCAACCAAGAATCCCTTTTTCTAGAGTTTCCCTCAACTGAGACTCGGTGGTGGCCTCAATACACATATATACAGTACGCGTAGACCACTCTCGTCTCATTGATATTTGTGCTCAATAACAAACACGATGGCCTTTTCCAGAGACACTTTGTCTTCTTCATGGCCCACCAGATTGTTAAAGTGTTCTATCAGTTGACCCTTGGCCATGTCGAGCTCGCACACTGCCACAAATCGTCTGAACACCGCAAAATCCAGCTTGTCGACTTCGGCCCCGGTCTCTGTGAGGAGAATCTCCTCGATCTGTGCGTAGGCAGTGAGAAACTGCATCTCCCAAGCAGCCAGCACGCGTTTCAACAGGTGGTCGATCTCGAAGCTTTCGGTGGAGACTCGCAATCGTTCGATCAGCGAGAGGAACGCGGACGACTCCTGCGCCCACGTGGGGAAGATCGCTGTGCACACGTCCACGCACTGCGCACTCGTCAACGACTTCGCCAACGACGCCCCCGTAGTCGTGTCCGCGTCGCCGATCTGCTCTGTCCACGTCGTGATCAGATCTGCGTAGGACACCGCGCCGAGCGCTTTCTTGGCCAGCGTCGCGACCACGGCTTTCACCGCGCGGAGATAAAACTGGAAGCCGAGCTGTTTGTAGTGCGCGCGCGTCTTGTCCGCGCCAACGAACCACGCGAAGAGCTCACACCGCGTGTGGTGATTGGTCGCGCCGTAGTGGACGAGCGACTTCTCGAGCTGGAGCATGTGGATGACCGCGATCGACTTGATCCCGTATTTTCTCGTGAGGAGATCTTTCGCGAGCGCTCTGAACGACGGTCGCTGCGGAGCCCCGCCGCTGCCAGTAGAGCCACTGGAGCGAAGTTGGGACTCTCGGCGAGTGGACGCTCGTCTGGCCGACGGACCATCCGCAGATTCACGAGCGAAGTGCAGTTGCACGACGGAGCTCACGAGCTGACACACGTCGGACAGTGGAAAGAGCCGCACGCTGGCCATAGAATTTCGCGTCGACACGCGAGCCGACGTACTGTACGCGACGCTTTTGCGTTTATTGGCGCGTTTGGCCGACGACGGGCGCCGCGACGCGTTCTTCTTCCCGCGCGATCGGTCTTTCGCTGACTCATCTCCGTTGACGTCCAACTCGTCTTCCAGTGCGTCGATCGGTATGACGCGGTTCAGTTTCAGTTCACTTGCGCTGGCCAGAGCATTGTCATCTACTGTCACGAGGCGGAGCGAGCCACACACACAACGACAGACCATGGACTCGATGAGCGCATGCTGCGTGGCGCACTCTGGTGGCGCTGCCATGAGCTGCTTGGCTTTCTCCGTCTTCTTCTTGGCGTTCTGGAACGGCTTCAAGCAACTCACAGTCTCTGGTGACAGTTTGAGCGGCTGCGTTATGTCCGAGAGAGAAACTTCCGCGGCCAGATCCTCCACGAGATCGACCAGCTCGTAAACGCTTGCGCTGATTCGAGCCTCGTCCGACTTGAAGTTGGGCAGAGCACCGACCGCGTGGCTGCCACTACTAGCATCCTTCGACGTGTCATGAATTCGCAGAACAGTTTTCATCTCGTCCAGAAACGTCTGCCATTTCTTGTCATGGTTGCTCTCGTCGCGCTCGCGCAGCGCATCTTGCAGTTCCTCGCTGGACAGGAGCTGGAAATACTCACGAAGAAATACTCGACGCTCGGCTTCGTCTAGCGCGTCCACCGCCGTCGCGTACAGTTCGCCGAGCTCGGGCACCGACGTGTCGCTTGCTTTGGTTTGCAGCATTTGCAATAGTTTGTGTGCTTCCAGCGGACGCATCGAGTTAAAAACGAGCAATATCTCCTCGGCGGTTGGCGCAAACTCGTAGTCGTTGGGCTGAAGATCCAGGTGCGCACCACGCTGGTCGCCGTACAGAATTCGCCGCAGCTGAGGGTACGATTGCTGGCTGTGTGTGCTGTCGCCTTTATTCGGACTGGTTCCGCTGCCGCTGTCGTCGGCGCTGGCGCTGGCGGTGGCGGATCTCGCACGCGCTTGCACGCGGTCGAAGAGCCGCGCGACGTGCTGCTTCTGGAGCTGCTCGCGGAGCTGCTGCGTCTCTCGTTGGGCCTTTTGCGCCGCACTTCGCCACACGCGGAGCTGTTCTTCGTGAGCGTGGAGCTGCTGAAAGCAGAAGCGGCCGTGCCGCATGTAGTCGAGGAAGCGCGCTGCGTGGTGTGAGCGACGGTGGTGTAGAGGCGACGACTGGAGCTCACGGTGGTTGGTAAATAGCGCCGTGCCGATGGTGTCGACGAGCTCCGCTAAAAACGGTGCCTGGCGCTCCAACGACGCGCAGAACAGTTCCAAGGAACCGAACGCGATCGACGACAAGAACACGTTCGGGTGCGGCCACGCATGTGCAGTCATGGCTACAACATCCGTCCACACACACACACACATTCAATACAGATGGTTCAAAGGTAAAGCCAACGGATGGGTACATCGGTCTACAATTGACGCACCTTTGGCCTGGGCAAGCGAGGCCTCCGCGTACAGCAACGGCGATCGAAACGACGCTTCTTCGTGCTGCCATGCGATTACGAACTGCTCCGCTTGAGCGATCGTCGCGCGGTCCAGAGGCGTGGGACCCGCAGAGCTTTGCCCCGCGTCTTCTGCTCGGCTCGCAACAACACTTCCGTTTGTGACCGGAACATGTTCTGCATTCAGCTGGGTTCGCGCCACTGGAATTGCGATTGTGTCAGCGTCATCGTGTTCGCTCTCATTGTCCACTCGCCGTGTGAGTATGGACGGCGCGTACGTCGTGTGGACGCGACTGGCGCTGGCGGGACGAGTCCGGGGCGATGCGACCAGCGCAGTTGGCACGACACCAGCAATTGCGCGAGAGCGAAACGCCGCGTTGGCCGCACTTGGCGTCTGCACGGGTGACGCTGACAGCGGTCGTTTCGGCTGTAAATTTGTGGCTGCTGAGCCCGAAGGAGACGCCGACTGCGGCCGCGCAGATGGTACTGTGGACGGCGGGAACCCGAGCGCGGCCACAGCCGCACCGCGCGGACTGGGTACATGGAGCGGCGGGCGGCTGGCCATAGTGACGACAGGATTGGCAAATGCGGGCTATTGGGTCTAGTGGTCTAAATGCAGGTTAGTCGCGTAACCCGCGTAACTCCCACTTTGAGCGACCCTAGACAGGCCAGGACGAAGAGCTCCATCGATAGACTCGACCCGACCCGGTAGCTACGATGGCGGCGGCGCTGCAGCAGTACCAGGCGTGCCTGGGCATCATGGTGCGGCTGCAGGTGGAGGACCTGACGGCGCTCAAGCGCGACTTCGACGCGGCCGGCGCTCGCGGACTCGCGCTACCCGAGTTCGTGAGCGTGATGCTGGACCGCGTAAGCGCCTGGGACGCGGCGAGCGCCGTCCAGTTCATCCAGGACCTCGTGGAGCTCTACGCGCAGGTGGACGTCAACGGCGACGGCACGATGGAGTGGGAGGAGTTCACGAGCGCGATCATCGAAGGCGGCATGGGCACAATGAGCGACGAGCTCGACTGGCGCGACCTCCAGTACGAAGAGGCCGCGGGCTTCGCCGACATCCTAAACCGCCCGCCCAAGCGCGTCCAGTACCTGCCCGAGTTCAAGCGACTGCTCGTGTACGACAACACGCGCCCGGTGATTGAGATCGTGGAGCCCAGCGCGCTGTACGCTCAACCCAGTGACGCAGGCGCCAACGACAAAGTCGACGGCGACGCCAACGGCAGCTCAGCCGCGGATCCGCAGACTGACTCGAGTAGCGGCATTGGCGGCTTCACACCAACACTCTCCATCGCCAACAAGTTCCACCCGCTGTGCTACATCGCCGGCTACCGCCGCGACCAGGACGACGTCCGGTCCGAGCGCTCGCCCGTGCAGGCGCTCAAGTACCTGAGCAAAGTGGATTTGCTGGCCGTGTCCGGCGGCGACCTCAAGCTTACGTTCTGGGCGTCGACCATCCTGACAGCGAGCAGCACGAGCGCGCTGGAGACGCCGCTGCCACTCGCGATCGTCCATACGCCGCGCCCGCAGCGCGTGCTCGAGTGGGAACCAACGACGCAGCACCTCTTCTCCATCTCGGCCGATCTCGTGATCAGCGTCTGGTTGGTGGTGCGCGAGAGGCTGCTGGACGCCAAGGGCCGCTGCGAAGTCAGTCTCCTCACGACGCTGAAGCAGCACACGGACCTGCTCCAGGATCTGCTGCTGCTCAACAGCGAGACGCTGGTCACCTGCGGCATGGACAGCATGATCTACCTCTGGGACACCACCACGCTCCAGGTGCGCGCGTGCCGCCAGGGCCATCGCCGCGGCGTGCGGTCGCTGACCAAACTGTCGAGCCAACTGTTTCTGAGCGCGGGCTTTGAGTGCGAGGTGCTCGGCTGGGACATCAGCTCCTTGGCCGTCGAGCCCGTGTTCAAGCTCTGGGGCCACAACGCGCCCGTGTGCTGCATCCAGCTGATCCAGTCGGCGGCGCTCGCCGGCCACCACGAGCGGCGCGCGTCGTTGGTGTTGGACAAGCCAGACGCCAACGACGCCGCGGCGGGTGGGGGTCTGCTCGGCGACCAGGCAATCACCGTGGACGACGACGGCTGGTTCAAGTGGTGGAATCTCGCCAACATCACGTCCATGGAGAACAACGATCTCGAGCAAAACAGCAGCCGCTGTCTGCAGACCTTCCGGCTCGGCAGCGGCAAGTATCCGTGGAGAGCCCACGGCCTCGCGGTGCTCAACGGCGGCCAAACGCTGCTCGCGGCGGGTCTCCACAAGCTCAAACTGTTGCAGCGCGTGCGGCTCAAGCCGAGGTTGCTGCCATCCAGCGCCGTGCTCTACAATGCGGTGTCGTTCACGCTGCTGACGACGACCGACCGCGAGATCCGCGTGTGGGACGCCACTTCTGGCGCGCTGCTGCGCACATTCCGGAACATTGCCACGTCGGATATCACATGCGTGGATCTGGACGCGAGACAGCGCAAGATCGTGGTGGGCACGCAGCGCGGTGAGCTGGTCGTGCTCAACTACATGAACGGCGCCATCCTCAAGAGCTGGACGCCGCACCAGCTCACGGTCTCGACGCTGATCTACTGCAAGGAGGACCAGTGTGTGCTCACGGCGTCCTGGGACCGGTCGCTGCGGCTCTACGACGACAACACGAGCGCGAACGCGCTGCTGCGCTGCATCACCGACGCGCACGACGCTGACATCAAGTGCATGGCCTACAGCTACGCCATGTCGCTCGTGGCGACTGGCAGTGCCGACGGCGTGGTCAAGATCTGGGACTATGTCTACTTTTTGCTGGAAGACATGTGCTCGCTTGCGGCGCTCGGCCTGCCGCAGACCGACGTCTCGGCGCTCGAGTTTGTAGAGCCCTATCCGCTGCTGGTGTCGTGCCACGAGAACGGGCTCGTGTGCTGCTGGAGCGTGTCTCCCACGCAGGCGAGCGCGCTGCTGTTTTACTACGCGCCGTTTCTGCGCGACCCGGCGACCGTCGACACCGGTTTGTCGCCGCCTCCAGCGGCCATCGCGCTCACCGACGATGAGAACAAAGGCGGTATCTGTTGCTGCCAGGTGTTTTATGACGAGTCGGGCGGCGAGCTCGTCGCGAGCGACATCCGCAAAGGGCGGTTCCTGCTGATCTCGGCAAGTCTCGATGGCGAGATCTGCGTGGACGACCTGTCGCTGGCCATCTCGCGGTCCGGGATCAAAGCCTTCCGCGCCGAGAGCCTGCCGTCCAACCACGGTGGGTCGTACAACCCACGCAGGCGGTTCATTCGCCACGGGAAAAGCGCCAAGCGGCTGAAGAACCATCTCAAAAGCCATCGCAGTGGCGTGGACGCGACGAGAGCGGACGCCAGTGGAGACGCAGAGCATGGGCCGGCGGTGACGGGTAGTGACGTGAGCCAAGTGGGCCGGTGGAGGGCGCACGCAAGCGTCGTGCGCTCTCTGCGGATCGTCGACGAGCCGCAGACGATCCTCACGTGCTCGTCCGACAAATCCGTGCGGCTCTGGTCGCTGGAAGGGGAGTGCGTGGGCACGTTGGTGGGCTCACAGCCGCCCGCCACTGGCACTGGCACTGGCACTGACGCTGGCGCAAACGCTGCTGGTAGTGGTGGCGCAGCCGCTGGAGCAGCCGCGTGGTCGTGGTCGGTCGACGTAGCCACTGCTGCGCGGTTCAAGCGAGAGCAGGCGGAGGAGATCTGGGAGGCGATGAAGTTGCAAAAGCTCAAGGTACTGGAGGCTCGCAAGCAGTCGATGAAGCTCATTATGCGGCAGCGCCATCGCAACTCGCGAGGCCTCGGCACCACGTTGATCAGTGCCGCTAACCTGCAGCCGCCGCAGGTAAGCGGCTCGTTTGACTTATTGACGAACCAAGAAGAGCTGAACGATCCCAAGGGCTTGGCGGACAACACCACCAACCGGCTCTTCAAGCAGCTCAAGGGCGAGGCGACGTGGAAGCAAAGCGACTTCCAGCTCGCTAGGCAGGACGCGTGGGAGCGCGAGCGCGACAAATTCCACCAGCGAATGAAGCGGATTCTCAAGAAAAAAGCCCAATCGGCAGCCAGCGACGCAGCGAGAGACGAGGAGGACGACGTCCACAACAGCAACAACAACAGTGGCCAAGACGCGACGATCATGGAATGTTTCAGTGAAGTGCTGGATAGTAACAGAACCGACGCGGCGCTCGACCCGGCGGCGAATCTGCTGCCGGAGAGCCTCGGCAGCAGCGTGCAGGAGCTGCCGTTCGACGACAAAGACAACTGGAGCGTTGGCGGACTCAACCGCCAGAGGCAAATGTACGGCAACTTCCACCACGAGACCGTGCGGCGCAGCCAGAAGGTGGTTGCGAAAGGTAGCAAGCTGCGGCGCATGCAGTCCGCGGCGAACATCGACCTCACGCCGTCGACGTTTCTATTGGAGAAGCTTGGGACGAGCTGCGTGATTCAGGAAAATCCGGATTCCGCGGTGTTTAAGCCGGTTCAAGACGCCAAGAAGAAACGGCTGCCAGCGACTCGGCTCACCCAGTCGCAGTCGATGGGGACGCTGCCAGTGAGCAGATCCAACGCGCTGAATAGCCACGCGAGCGCCAGTGTCAGTGCACTGGAAGACCTACCACCGCCGCCCACCAGTGAAAGGATGATGCCTGTCGCTCATCAAGTAGAGGCAGCGCCTGAGCTGCTGCACCACGTTGGCTCGGCGCCAGCTCTCGTGGCTCGGGCGTCCACGATCAAAGACTTGTTTCTTGAGACACGCGTCGTGGAGAAAAAAGCGCAGCGCACGACGCGGCTGCTCACGCGCACCAGCTCGATGCGCGCCGAGAAGCTGCTGGCGCCGCTACAAGAGGCTGGTGCGCCGACTCGCAACGCAGAAGCGTCCACTCAAACATCCAAATCGAGGCGAAACACATCGTTTGGTCGTCCGTCGTCGTCGGGCACAAAACCTCGCATGTCTGCTCACGTGAATGACGGTGCCTCTGCGAAGAAGCAGCGCATCCGCTCAGATACTGCAATCATGCGCCAAGATTACTTTGGCAACTACAGCCGCGACGACGTCGTCAATTTGTACCGCACATTCAACATGATCGACAAGGACAAGAGCGGTGCGATCACACTGCGGGAGCTCATCGACGGCGCGGGGCTCTTTGGCAGTACGCACCTGCGCGAGAACCTGATGAGCATATTCAGTAGTATTGACAAAGACCAGAGTGGCCAGGTGGATCTGAAGGAGCTGTGCGGAGCGGTGTTCAGCGAGGCGCCGAGCGAGGTCATGCATGACATTCTGCATTTCTGCGCACTATTGGACAGCGCCGAGAAGGCGAAAAAAATGAAAAAGAAAAAGCTCACGACCGACCAGTTGAACGAACTCAAGCAGCTCTTCCGGCTCTACGACACAGACCGCAACGGCAACATCGACGTGGACGAGCTCTTCAACGCGCTGGGGTACAACGCCAGATTCTACGACGACGAAGGCCAAAGCCGCAGCGGCAGCGGCAGCGCCGGCAGCAGCAGTCGTAGGCGTGGTAGCGACGCGGCGTCCAGTGCACCACACATCACGCGTGATGACGTTGTACGCATCATCGCGCGCTTTGACACGGACACGAACTCGACGCTCGATCTGCACGAGTTTATTGAGCTTTTCCGCGAAGAGCTCTAACACGAACAGGAGAAATGGGTCCAATCCCCTCGTTTGAGTGCCATACAGCTACTTTCGGCCCTGTACAGGACGATAGATATGTCCTCCATATAAAGATAGCCCGCACCAAGTGACGTCCCTCTTCACCAATATGTCAGCTACTTAATCCCAAGACGATGCAAAGCGCCAAGCGCTGGGCCGTGCCGCTGAGCTGCTTCGCCGCGGGCGCCGCCGGCGGATCGCTGCTGACTCCGTCCGACAAGCGAAACCAGAAGCCGCTGGCGTCCGCGGTCGCCTCTGCGGCCGCCACCGCCGTGGCAGCCACGAGCGCCTGCCCGTTCGACCAGCCCGTGGACCTCTTCGCGGCCGTGGGCAACACGCCGCTGCTCGAGCTCAAGAGCTTGTCGCAGCTAACGGGCTGCAAGATCTACGCCAAGGCCGAGTTCATGAACCCGTGCGGCAGCGTCAAAGACCGCGCAGCCAAGTATTTGATCTTGGACGCGGAAGAGAAAGGCGAGCTCAAGCGCGGCGCCACACTGGTCGAGGCCACGGGCGGTAACACGGGCGTGTCGCTGGCGCTGCTGGCGGCGGCGCGCGGGTACAAGACACTGTTCACTATGCCGGCCAAGACCGCGACCGAAAAGATTGAGCTGATGAAGACCATGGGCGCCGAAGTGCACGTGCAGCCCACGGTGTCCATGTTCGACAAGGAGCACCACTTTTACCACGTCGCGCACAAGCTCGCGGCTGAGCGAAGCAACACGTGCTACCCGAACCAGTTCGAGAACACGGCGAACATGAAGGCGCATTACTTGGGCACGGGGCCGGAGATCTGGCGCCAGACGCAAGGGCAAGTGGACGGCTTTGTGGCTTCGTCGGGTACGGCCGGCACGATCGCGGGCGTCTCCAAGTTCCTCAAGGAGCAGAAGCCTGAGGTCCAAACGTGGATCGTGGACCCGGACGAGGTGACAGCCATGGCCAAGTTTGTGAACGACGGCCAGAGCACGAGCGTCGAGAAGGACGGGTTCACGGTCGTGCCTGTGCGCCAGGGCTCGACGATCGCCGAGGGCGTGGGGCTGCCCCGCGTGACGCCCAACTTCAGCCAGGCCAAGATCGATAAGGGTATCACTGGCACCAACCAGGAGATCGTCGACATGGCGTACTTTCTGCTGCGCCACGACGGCATCTTTGTAGGCCCGAGCGCCGCCCTGAACGTGGTTGGCGCCGTCAAGATGGCGCGTGAGCTTGGACCCGGTCACACGGTCGTGACGATCCTGTGCGACGGCGGCGACCGCTACCGCAGCAAGCTGTACAACCCTCAATGGCTCAAGGAAGAGAAGATCGAGCCGACGAGCGAAGGCACGTTCTCGCTCGATTTTGTTGGCCCGCTCGCGCTGCCGTGATGGACAAACCTGGGGAGTTCGTGCTAGACCACCGTGAATACAAATACCGAGCGTACGCGCCTAGTACCGAAAGAGCTGCAAGAAAAATCTAGTCATTTTCGGGTATCTTTGGCGGGGGAAGGTGACTTTTCAGTGACACAAGACGGACAGGGAAAATGAGGCGACGCCCTCGCCCGACCAAAGAGGCAATCGCGCGCCAGGTGCGGTGGCGTCGCGTGCATTTGCCACGCGTGCAGCAGGCGACGCCGCCGAACGCCGAGTTCCTCACGCAGCCGACCGTGCTGGCGGCGCTGCAACATCTCGCGCATGCAATCAACGTAGTGCTGATGGCGAGACCGCTCGCGCCGTTCCCGTGGCTGGCCGACTACCTTCGCCACGCGGTGCGACGTACTGTGCAGAACTCGGCTCTGACTGGAGAGTGCGCGACTGACTGCGTGTGCTACATAGTGTAAAGTAGCCTACAGCGTCGAGGTGGACCCCGCCGCGGTGCTCACTCTGGAAATGCACAAGAAGCGACGCGTCATCCAGAACGCGCTTTTGGATACGAAAGTGTGTAACGCTCTTGATCGCATCGTTAGCGGCCGATCGTGTTCACTCTCTCTATCTCTCTCGGACAGGCCGACCAAGTGGAGTCCAAGCAGCTTATTCGTGATATCGTACTACAACAGACAACGCTCAGCCTGTCGGACGAAGAGCTACGACTCACGGACGAGGACCACGAGTTCTTAGTGACGAGGTCGCCGCATCGCCAGTCGCTTTGGAGCGTAGACGTCAACGCGATCCCATTGCCAACGTGTGACGTTTCTGAAGCGGCACATGCCATTGCAGACGCGTGGGTGGCCAAGCACTTGAGCACGCAGCGCCACATCGACGAGTATGCGTCTCTGGTGCGGCACGGGGTCACCCACGCGCTCGTGGGAATGGAACTCGCTACACCTGAGAATGCCGCCGAGTGGCTCGTGCTCCACTTCAAAACGTACGAGTCGACGGCCGTCGCAGTGGCGTCCTCTGCCGCCATTTCGCTCTTATTCCGAACCAACTACGAGCTCATGCGCAAGATCGAGGCTCTCAAGCGCGCCCAGCAAGAGATGCACGAGCGGCGCGAGCGACTGGATGGGATTCAGCGCCAACTCGAGGGCGAGATTGCGACACGCGATCGGTTCATCCACAAGCTGCGCGTGATGAACACAACGGCGCGTACCCATGCGATCATGAACGGAACGCCGTGCTTTCTGAACGCGCAGAAAGTGTGGATTCTGCCTGGATCTCTGTTGGATCCCGAGCAGCTGACGCGAACGGAGCAGCAAGGGCTTCAGCGCGCCGAGAGGACGCTCATGGAGGAAGATGAGACGCGCTGGCGGTTCTTGCTCACGTCACAGAAACGCTTCGACGCGGCGACTCAACTGCAGGCAGCGTGGCGGTGCTCGCGAGACTATCGCGCGTTTGAAGACCTCAAGCTCAAGCGACGCAACGCAGCGATCGTCATCCAACGGAACTACTTTCACTATCTGTACCATCGAGCGATCAGCCTGCCGCCGTGGTGTGTCATCGGACGAGAAGTTGTCGTCGCACCGAGCGTCGCACTGCGGTCGGCCATAACGTTCCAGTTTTACCCCCAAAAGGACTTCCCCACGGGCAATATCAAGCGAATCGACGGTATGAGCGTCATAGAGATGATGGAGATCTGCCGGCGGGAGGAAGGATACGTGGCCTTCTCCACGGACGGTGCGTTCAAGCGGTTTGTACCGCGGAAACTTTCGCAACTACAAGAGATGGTCGCCACGCGGACCTGGTCGCTGACCATGGCGGACGGCATCTACATCAAGACGTTCCCATCCAAGGCGGACACGATTATGTCCACTGGAATCATCGCCGAGGTGCCAGTGGATCGCTTTGGGCTGATCACTGTGGTGCTTGATGGAACTGGATGCTCCGAGCAAGTTGCGCTGCAGAAGCTGAGCGACCGCTGGAAGAAAGTGCGCATCCGCCGCCGTCGACAGCGCGAGAAGAAGCGCAGGACACTTGTGTTTGGCGGCACGAAAGTTGTTGAGAACTTGGCTGTGGACGGCGGAGCATCCAGATGTTCACCCGAGGACTACGAGGTACTGGACGACGAAAGTGAAGAGAACGAATTACGCCGTCGGCGCCGCGTCCGCGTGCAGTCGAACGAGCGGGAGGCGAAGGATCCGTTGGTGGATTTCGTGTATGAGGACCAATCCACCAAAGAAGTCAGGGAGACGGAGCCGCACTGTACGTATGAAGACGCCGATGAGCGCTCGCAGGTGATCGCCACGCGGCAGCAAGAGTACGCGCGCATGAAAGCCGTCGAGTACGAAGCCAAAAAGCTGCAGAGTGTGGTTCGCCTTCAGTGCGCGTGGCGTTCCAAGCGGGCCCGCGAGGCCTTTCGTCAGGTGCTGCAGTTACGCGCCAAGGAGAAGGAGCGCGACCGGCTCGTCACTGCCGTCCACGCCACCAACCAGCAGAAGATCGACCAGCGGCGCGCCAAGAAGAACGCGAGCAAGCCCGGCTTTTTTAGCAAGTGGCTACGGCGGTAGTAATTAGCAGTTGATCTGATCGGATGGCTACATTCCACCCGAATCAGATCCAGTGGCAGATCTCTGGATTTTGGCGGGAAGTCCAGGTTCGTTCGAGACTGCGAATGGGTTCATAATAAATATCCAGACACAGAGCAACTCCAGATCGCGTCTTCCAATTGGTCCACAGTCCACAGCTCGAAGGTTTCCCTTTGGCGGCGGAATCATGCACCTTCGCTCCAAAGCTCAAGCTTACCAGAGCTTAAAGAGCCCACCTCAGCTTCTCCCCCATCGGCTCATTCGGCAATTTGCCTCCAAGCACGGAAGACCCTCCCCAAAGCGTCAACTCCACAAGACATCCTGCTGAACAAAAAAGTATTTGCCGTTCAAGAACTATGGAGCGTCGTTTGAAGCTGTGGGTGGTGGCCACGGTCGCCTGCGTGCTGCTGGGTTTTGTGGGGCTCGTCTTGCTCGTGGGCTCGCGTGCGCGAGCGACTCCAGCCAAAGACAACGAAAGTCTGCGCGTGTTGGTGCTGCAAGTGCACGAAGAAGACGCGATTGCGAATGACTCCGTTCGATGGGTGGAAGAGCTACGTGACGGATCTAGCGACGACGGCTCAAGCGGATCAGACGACGCTGACGAGGAGCCCACGCCTCCGGAACGCTTCTCCGAGTTTGACGCGGATGAAAGCGACGAAGGCGATTCGTCGTGGGCGGATTCAGACAGGAGCGACTACCCCTTGGGCTCGGACGAAGCTAGCGCCAACGACAGCGCAGAAGATGGCGCTTTGAAAGAATACATTTTGGCGGCGAACAAGGCAGCGAATGGAGTCTCCACCTGTGGTGCTGCGCAACCGTTCCAGATCAACTGCTTCAGAAAGTTTCGTGCGGGCCAAGAACAAACTCTTCAACGCCAAGCGCAAGCAGTAGGGAAGCTGGTCGTCGACAATGGCGCAGTTTCGTGCTCGGGCGTGCTTCTTGGGAACCGTCGAAGCACGCCGTACTTCCTCACGGCAGCGCATTGCATCCGAAACGAGAAGGATATCGGGTCAGCTGCTATTCACTTCTCCGGATGCTCCGGTCCCAAGTACTACACTGGAAGCAAAGTATACGTCGTGAACCATCGACTGAACTACGCGATCCTCAAGATGAATGCCGGCGGTGAGGATATTGTCTCGTTGTATGGCTCGTTGCGTCTTCGTCCAAGCAAAAGAGTGTTCGGCGAGGCGGTGTTCATCCCTCACATCTCCAAGACCGGATCCAAGAGCCTTACGACGCGAAGCAACCACGGACCTATCATGGTTCAGCCTTTCAAAGGCGTTCGTGGTTGTGATGTCGAGTCGGCTCAGAGTCGCCTTTCGTACGCTGCTCCTGGAATGAACGCGGAGGCTGCTGGCGCGCCCGTGATCAGTTTGGCCGACGGATCCATCGTCGCGCTCCACTTGTGCGGCGACTGCACTTCTGGAAGCTTGAACAACGCGCTTGTGAGCCATTCGATCATCGTCGATCTCGAAAACCGCGGCTCCATGATCCAAGACTTCGAATGGCGCCCCAACCAAGGCGGCCACTAGCCGCGCCTTGTGGTTCATTGTCGCCGTCTTTGACGCACTGACGTGCCTCTCATTTATTTTCTTCTTTCTTTCGTTCGCTCATTATGACCTCATAATGACCTAAATCATCGTTATACACCATACAAAAAGTGCTCAAGCGAGCGAGGAGCTCTCACACCGAGTAAAATTTCCCCTCCACAATTTGGTCGAATTGGTTGAAGCGCCTGGCCATCTGCGACATGGATGGAACATGGGTACAATACCGCAGAAAACCGGTTTCCTGTCCAATTCACTCGATCTTCATTGGTCCAAGAGTGGATTACCTCAATCTGATTGGCGGAATCCCTTGGTTTCCCTTTGTTGTTCAAACCTGTCGGATCCTTGAAGTTCTTCCCGCCGACCTCGCTGGCGCTGCAGTCTCCATTTCGCCCTCCACCCCCAGCAACTGCCAGCCAGTCTCCCAGTCGGCCTCCCACCACCAACATGAAACGCGGCGCCAAGATCTGCGCGCTCTCCGTCGTCGCGCTCGTCGCCACGGCGCTCATGGCCTTTGTGCTGACGCACGTGGCCATCGTGTCGACCGCTTCATCCGCGACGATCCCACGGCGCACGAGCGGGATGCGAGGGCTCGCCACACGGGCCCTGTCGGCGTCAGTCCAAGCGGCAGCTGCGCGCAGCAATGCCACTTCGGCGATTCGCAACAGTGTGCCTCTCGTCCATGAAGACCGAGAGATGTCGTCGTCCGGAGAAGATCCCACCACCTCTGACAGTTCGGATTGTGGCGTCGACCGTTCGTTCGCACCGCAGTGCTTGGACGTGAGTCCAGCGTCGTATCAGCTGCATCGATCGGTGCAAGCAGTCGGTCGCATAACCGTAGGTGACGTATCCTGCACGGGGGTTCTCCTGGGGAATATGGCGACCGCGTACTTTCTCACTGCAGCGCATTGCCTGCCGGACGAGCACATGGTACAGGCGGCGGGGATCCAACTAGCGAACTGTGTTGGGCCGCAAACGTTCACTGAGAGTGAGCTCTACCACATGAACCGCCAACTCGACTTCGCCATCCTCAAGCTTAACACGCGCGGCTTCAATGTCGCCGCCCACTTCGGGTTTCTCCACCTTCAGTCCAATGGCCCGGAAGTAGACCACGCGATCTATGTGCCGCACTACCTTGCTGATGCGTCCAAACGCATCGCGATCATCAATCACGAAGGTCTCATCCGCATTCGCCCGTATGTCCACACCGACGACTGTGATGCGCAAGTCCCAGCGACGCGAGTGAGTTATCAAGCCCACGTTCCTCAGCCAACGCCAGCTGGCGCTCCGCTGATCAGCCTTGGCGACTATGGCGTCGTTGGTCTTCATGTTTGTGGCAGCTGCATGAACAGTGCAGTCTCGAGCCAAGCAATTGTGGGCGATCTGGAAGCAAACGGCAAGCTGATCGAAGCTTTTCTCGTCGCAGCTTAGCCTCGTTGACACGTTTCAGTATGACGGTAGCAGCTATTTCAATGTATTCTCGTTCAGCTCTTGATCCCTGCGTCAAGTTGTGCCTTCCATGTGTGCATTTACTTACGACTTTCTAAACCACAACAGCACACGACAGAATCAATTGCAGGGTCATTTGTGTTTCATTTTGTATTATTTTCCCACGCACAAACACAACGACAAAGCCTTCGAGAGCGCAAAACTTGGGGGTGGTGGTGGGCTGTGCTGTTTACGCGAATGCATCATCAGGAAGTGGCAGGTTGTTGGCCTTGATGTCCTGGATGATCAGATGCGACGGCGCGCCGCTGTTCTTACACGCACCGTTTGAGTGGAGCGCGATGACGTGGTGCGAGTCCAGACTGATCACCGGCGTTCCGGACGAGCCGCGCTCCGTATCGGCGTAGTAGCTGGTCCAGAAGTTGCCGAGGTTGTTCTCGTCGTTGACCGCCGCTACCACTGCGGGCGCGACACCGTCGCTGCCCGTGGTCGGATCGCTGTCCAAATTGTCAATGTCCTGCTCAGCCGTGATGATCTTAGCGCCGCCGTTCGGGTGGTGGACCAGGTAGATCTTCTCGCCTTGGACCGGCTCACTCTTGCGCAGACTCAGGAACCCGTACTTGCCGTTCACGATGCACGGCTTGCGGCGCAGTTTCACGATCGCGTAGTCGTACTTTTCGTTTGCGTAGATAAAGTCGGTGCCCTCGCTCTCGACCTTGCCGAAGTCGCGGCAGTCGCCGAGCTGGCGACAGGACGCGTCACATGCCGGCGACTGCACCATGAACTCGACCGTCGTGGCTTCCGCCTGCGCAGCGCTGCTGATGCAGTGGTGGTTCGTGATCATGTGGCCTTGGCTGCCGATGAGCCAGCCCGTGCACGCCGTGGTCGGGCCGCCGCTGGTGATCATGAGGCGCGCGACTGCGAGCGACGATCGGTACACGTCCGCCGAGTAGCCGGCCTTGCCCTTGTAGCAAATCGCGGCCGCGTACTGCGTGGAGGCGCCGCACGCCTCTTCCTTGCTCGCCATGGTCTCGTACGTGTACTTGAGCGACTCGATCTCAAAGCCAAAGTCACTGGGCAGCGTCTCCGCGTTCGAGCAGCCCGACGGCGTGAACGTCACAGTCGCGACTGGACCGGCGACACGCTCCGACAGGAAGCCCGTGCTGGCGGTGGCCGGTTTGGTGATCGTGTGCACCTCGGTGTTGTTGACGCCCGAGATGGTGACGACATCGCCTTCCACGAGCGTGAACTTGGAGAAGCGGATCGACAAGTATGGCGCGTTGCGGCGATAGTAGGTGAACGTCTGCGGCGTGCAGGTCGTGAGCGTGCCGTTGGTGATCGGGATCGAGTTGCCGACCACGAGACCCGAAACGCCGTTCGCGACTGAGGTGATCACGCCCGTGACGTCCGCCATCTCGATCATGCGGGACATGTCGGCCATCGCGACCTCTCGCCAGGCGCGCACACCGTCGCAGGCGGCGAGCAGCACGAGCGCCGCAGCGCTAAACGTCGATCGCTGCATGAAGGTTACCATCGCTGTCGCGGTGTATCCCAACGCGTCTTGAGGTTACGTGGGATGGATGCTGGATTGAATCCAGAGTGAGGAGGTCCGCTTTGGAAGCCACGCCGCTGGTCCAGAGTGGTCTTGGGATGTAGCGGACGTGGGCGCGAGGTGACAACTGTCCCCAGAGAGCGTGCTTTTTCGAAGGTGGCCCCATCTGGCCAACACAAACTGGACCGGCTCCCCGCGACGAGCCAGTTCGCTAAGCCAAATCACAGTGTTCAACAGCCCACAATGCAACGACCAAAGTACCAGAAGATACAAACAGGTTTCAGAAACGCACTGTTTCCGATACGAACTGACCTGTTCGAAAATGGAAGTGGGTGGCCGAGCCGTTGCGAGTTGAAGAGGGAAGACTCGAGTATGACGACCCACGCAACGGGCCAGGATGTAGCCGCGACAATGCCGAGGACCGCGACCAGCGAGGACGCCGGCGCCGTGATCATGTTCGGCGACTTCACGGAGGAAGAAGCCATCGGCGTGCTGACCATCGGTGCGTGGAGAACGCCCCGCCCAGAGAATCAACCCATGGACTGACAATCGCACTACGATCCGAATAGATGGTGAACCCACGAAAGCGCCAGAGCCGCCCACACCCATGTCGTGGGCTGCAGCTCTCGGAGTGAAGTCGCCGCCGCCGCCTCTTGCGCCGGCGCCAGCGTGGGGCAACGCGAATCCTGTGGAAGGCGCTGCCGGTGCGAGTAAAACAGATGACGCGTTTGAGCCGCTGGCGTTTGAAGACGCAATCCAGAAGGCGCTGGAAGAGCTAGATGTGACGGCGCCGGCGAAGGAGATGAAGAAGCGGTATGTATAGGGCTCGTGTGGCGTCGTATACTACATAGAGACCAACGCAAAGGGCGATGCTGTCGTGCAGTGGCTTGACGAACCAAGGCAACACGTGCTTCCAGAACGCGATCTTGCAGTCGGTGCTATCGTGTCCTCCGTTCCTCAAGTGCGTTGAGCGCTTGCCGTGTAGTGGTGTCTAGTGATGGGGAACTTTTATTAATCTCACTTCTCATAGCCTGCTGGTGGAGATCTCGGCCAAGGTGGAGGCGACGCCGAGCCTGCTTGCGAAATCCTCGAGCTTCCGTGCGTGGCGCCACATGCTCGCGTTTACGCGCGAGTTTGAAGAGCCGTCGCTGGCGCAGCGTGAGTGTAACCCGTGGATATCTGAGTTCTGAAGGAATTGCTTCTCACGATTAATGGCCATGGTGTAGTGCAGCGAATGGGAGGCAATGGACTCAACGATATCCAGCGTAAAGTGCCCATGCCTATTAAAATCAACGGCTACTTCATGGACGTCCTCAGCGCCTTCCAGAAATCTCGTGGCGAGCAAGAGGACGCCCTCGAGTTCCTCGAGTTTTTCCTGGACTATCTCCACTCCGAGTACGAACGCAGCGGTCTCCAGCTGCCACCAAGCTGCGAAAAGCAGACCAAGCGGTCCGCTCAGCCTGAAGCAAACGGCTCTGGGATTGCCGATGAAGACCTCCAGTCTGCGTTCGACATGGACGACGGATGGGCCGAGGTCGGAAAGGGCGGCAAGAGTGCCGTGCTCCGCCAAAACCCTGTGGACGGAGCTCGTTCGCCCATCAACTGGCTCTTTAAGGGCGCGATCCGTGCAGAGCTAAAGAAGGGGCGACAGAGCTCGATCACCATCGAACCGTTCCACTGCTTGCACCTGAACCTCGACCACGAGCTGCCCGTGATCCCGGGGGTTCCCACGATGAAGTCGCTTATCAAGAACTACACCGTGGAAGATTTGATTCGCAAAGCCTTTGACGTGGAAGTGATCGAAGATTCCCAGATGAAGCGTGTCACAAGCATTGACGCGTTGCCACCGGTGCTGACGCTGAACATCAAGCGCTTCACCTACCATCCAGAGCTTGGCCCAGTGAAGCTGCAGCAGTTCGTCAAGTACCCACCGAGCTTTGCATTCCCAGTCGATGTCCTCTCCCCAAGATGCCGCATCGAGAGCGGCGCTCAAGGAAGCGACGGAGGCAGCGGCCTGACACGATACCCACCAGTGTACGAGCTGTTTGCGGTCGTCTCCCACCACGGCAAGTATGTTGTTGGTGGCCACTACACGGGGATGTGCAAGGACAACAAAGACCAGTGGTTCCGATACAACGACGAGCATGTGCTGTCGGTGAGCGAAGCAAACGCGTTGGCTGAGAACGCGTACTTGCTGTTCTACATCCGCACCAACAACCCTGTGGCCGCTCCCAAGCCTGTCCCAGTGCCGACCACCATCCCAGGTGCACCAAAGAACAGCTTCGACGGTAAGAAGAGCAACCAGCACCAGCACCAGCGTGGTGGTCGCACCGGCCCTGCTGGAGGAAAGCGTGGCGGAGGCCAGGTAGGTGGAGGGCGAGGGAAGCGCTGATGCACCATCAACGACACCGTAGTGCATAGAAGTGAGTTTATGACAATTCAGACTAGCACCACACACATTTCGTGTTCCTACACCAAAAATCGACTTTTAGAGAGTGGATTGTACGTTCCGACTCGGCTTGGAAACTGCTTCCGTAGACAGAGCAAGCACGAGCAGACAGACTTAAGCGTAGAGACCGTCGTTGGCCTTGGCCAGTGGCACGAGGAAGCCGAGCATATCTTTGCTCGGCGTGGCGGCGTTGTTGCAGTAGCCGATGCGGTGGATTCCGATGACAAGGTTGCTCGAGCGGCAAATGACGGGCGAGCCCGAGCTGCCGCTCTCCGTGTCGGCCGAGTAGCCGATGAGGCCTGTGTACGTCGTCGAATCGACATCGACAGCAGCGTTGACCGCCTTGACGGTCGCGATCTTCTTGTTGCTGTCGTCGTCGGTCTTGGCGATCTGGCGCGCGCCTCCTCCTGGGTGCTGCGGGATGTAAATCTCCTCTCCAACCGTTGGCATGCCGAACAGGATGCGCAAGTAGCCAAAGCTGTTGACGATCTCGGCGGCGGCCGCGCCGTTGATTTGAAGCAGAGCGACATCGAGGTTCGAGTCCGAGCCGACGAACGTGATGCCTGACTTGCCCTTGATCGCGCGGGAGATCGGGCAGTTGCCCGGCTGGCATTTGACGGCGCAGCTCGAGGCCTCGACGCCAAAGTCAAACTGAGCGGCGTCGACCATCGCCTGGCTGGAGAAGCAGTGGTTGTTGGTGACAATGTGGCCCTTGTTGCCCCAGAGCCAGGCCGAGCACACGACGATCTTGCCGTCTTCGCGGATGCGCTGTGAGCGCAGCACGGCCTTGGACATCTTGTACATGGTCGCGTCCTCGGCGGTCGTCGAGTTGGCAAAGCACTTGACGTTCTGCATGGTGTTAATGCCGCACACCGCCTCTTTGGTGATGGTCTTGTAGCGCAGCACCAGGCGTGTGAGCGAGAAGCTGGCCGCCGACGCCGAGCAGCTCGGCGACGGACGGTACTCGAGGGAGATGGTGGATCCGGGCACCGAGCTGGTCGTGGTCTCGCCGCCGTCCGTGGCGACCGCCACTTCGACGCCGTTCTCGGCAACCGCCACGAGCGCGTCGCCCGGCGGCAGCGCCACCGCGGCGAACGAGAGCGCGATGGACGAGGCCTTCTTCTGCGTGATGGTCCACTTCTGCGCCTGGCAGGCCTGCGAGATCGCGTAGTCGGCGGCATTCACGTCGACCGCCGAGCCGACTTCGTAGCCGCCGTCCGCGGCCGACTCGGGGCTGTTCTCGGTCGAGACCGTGAACGCCGCCGCCGCGTCGCCGCCCGCGCCAACCGCGGCGTTGGCGCCGTCCGCCGCGACGGATGAGAACTCGTACGCGCGCGCCGGCGACGTGAACGCGCAGGCGGCGAGCGCCAGTAGCGCAGCTATGCGGGGGACCTGCATTTTCGATCAGTGAGGGCGGTGGGGGGGGAGGGGTGGGATCACGGGGTGTGATAAGGAAATGAGCACCAATTCTTCCAGAGGGAGACTTTAGACTCACGGGACGTTGCATGGCTCAGCTGCGGCCCGTAGAAGCAGATGGCCGCGGCTTGTCTTGCCACAAGCGGGTTTTTTGGGCAGAGAGCGTCAAGAAACTGGGCTTTCCAGCACGCCAGCAGGTGCGCCGCACAATCAAACAACGTTCGACTCAGTGAATACACCTCTCCAATTACATTTTGTTACGAACCTTGGAAACGATAGTCTCTGCATTCTCGGTCATGAACCTTGTACATTCCATAAGTTGAGCAAAGTAGATGGATGAGATTAGTATCAATTTAAGCAAAGGCAGGTAGGATCAGGTTCTCAGGCTGGTCCGACTCGAATTTCGCCTCTCACCTTTTCACAATATACGCTCTTCTTCGCGACGCGTCTATTCATCAGCGTCACAATGTGGGTGGCCGCCCACTCACGTCGCCTGATGTTTCACCACCGGCCACCAGATTCCAGACAGCTCACATGGCGCGAGTCCGAAATCACTGCCCATACAGAGACAGACAGCCCTTTTGGATTGTGAACAATGTTGCACGTTCAGTTTGTGACACTCGATCCAGGTGGAAATGCGCAAGATGCCCAAGTCAATAGTCCTGGCAGAATTTTCCTGAGTTTGGAAATCTTTGGATCAAAGATCCAGCGATGGGATTGGATTCAATTTCGAGGTGATCCTCCAGCCTGCAGGTCACGTATCGACCGCTCGTCTGCACAATGATCCGTTGGAGAGCACATAGTGTTAATGCATCCACCTCAAACCATATAGACTCTCTGTAGCTAGCTCTTCATTTGTACGAGACGCCAAAATACAGTCGTGAGCAGCGACGGGACGCTGCCACTCACTCTGCTACTTCTGTAGACTTCGCTGCTCGCGATGGGCTCGCGCCGCCGTTCCGTTCATCGAAGCTTGGCCAGCAGCGAGTGGAAAAAGAAGAAAACGATGCTGCAGGCGCCGAGAATGATCGAGATCTTGTAGTCTGACAAAAAAACGAACGTGTCGTCAACACAGGAGAGCCCATCAAGCCAGCGAGCATCAAGCCACGTACCCAGCAGCTCGTCGAAATCCGCGTCGCCTGTCTTCCACTGGAATTGCAGATCCGGCGAGATTGCTACAAAGAACGACAGCGCGGTGGACGCCACGCACAGCACGCCGTTCCAAAACAGCGAGTCGGCCACCGAGTTGGTCACGAAGCCCACCCACGTCACGACCACCGCCGCCAGAGCAAGTGCGATTGTGAGCTGCGTGTCAACAGAGTCGACACGAAGCTCCAGCAGATCATCCACACCGCTCAGTGGGCCACCGACCAACAGCCCATTGTTCACGTGCGTGAACAGCAGAGCGATGAACAGTAGCACCAATCCCATGAATGAACTCAACACGAGGTTGATG
Source organism: Pythium dissimile (assembly GCA_023336445.1). Lineage (NCBI taxonomy): Eukaryota > Oomycota > Peronosporomycetes > Pythiales > Pythiaceae > Pythium > Pythium dissimile. The sequence goes on along the minus strand of JAADWZ010000324.1, from coordinate 1,216 downwards.
ATGCCCGCCACAAAGCTGGTGATGCCGCGGACAACGGACTGGAGCCCAGACGAAATGGCGCCACCTTCGAGAGGCACGTCGTGGCGAAGCAATTGCTTGTCGGCGCCGCCCGTCACGAGATGCACGATCCCCTTCTTTCTGTCCTGCGCAGACAGGAACCCCATCCCGGTGATCGCAAAGTTGTGCTCAAAAGTGGACTGCTTCTTGTACGGTGTCAGTGTAGACGCGTCGTAGACTCGCACGTCTCCCGTGACGGCGGCGGTGCTCACAAAGCGGTCATCCGAACTGATGCAAAGACTTCCCACTGGGCGGTCCCCGGCGACCGCTGCCGATTCCACGACCCAAAGCCACTCGTCCTCTCGGGTCTGTGTGAGCGTGCTAGGCTTCCACTTGAGCAGCAACGTATCGCCTCGCGCGGGTGTGAGCACTGTGTACAGCGAACGGCCGTCGTTTGCGAACCGCACACACCGAAACTGGTGCTTCTTCGGCCCAACCAGCGGCTTGAGCTTGAGCTGCTGGTATGCAACGTCGACTGCGTCGTCCTTGGAGAATTTACAGATGGCCGTCAACTCGTTTAAACGCCATAGGTGACACGACTGGTCCTCTGAGCTGGATGCCACGAGATTTCGGTGCGAAGGCTCCACGTGGATCTCACGGATGCGCTTCGTGTGGCCACGATACTCCCGAGTGAGTGTGACCATGTTCACGCCGTTGATGGCGATGTCGCCAAACTTCGGCTTGTCAGGGGACGCTGGAGGTGCGGGCAGTTCGTTCTTATCCTTCTTCTTTCCTCCTTCTTCTTTGATGTCGGTTTCAGGGGTTGACACATCCAGTGCCTTGGAGGTGCCAGCGGCTTTGTCCTTCGGCGAGGGCTCCGTGGTCAATCGCCACACTCGCACCACACCGTCCTCACCACCTGTGAGAAGCGTGCTGTTTCCAACAAAGCACACTGAAGTCTAACAGACCGTGCACCAGTAGATGGTTAGTCCCAAGAAAAAAGTCATAAACGACACTAGTCAGCTCACCTGCGAACTCTCGACGTCCGCAAAGTCCGTGCGGAACTTGACGAGCAGCGTCAGCGATTTTTCCTCCTGGTTAAGCTTGTAGATCCAGCACGACGCGTTCACCGACACGGCGATCAACTGCGCCTACGTACAGACACACAGACAAATGGATCCAATTGAGCTCCCCACTCCTCGGGGGGGGGGGGGGGGGG
>JAADWZ010000323.1:0-35330 GCA_023336445.1 Pythium dissimile | reverse complement strand
TGTCCAGTCCGTGCTGGTACTTGGCCATGGCCGCGCGAGGCTGCGCGATCGTGGTCTCGTAAAATACGACGTATTGGATATTGTTCTTGCGCTGGCAGTTGAGGTTCTGGATGTCGTAGTAGTTGATGCACTCGCCCTGGATGTACTTGAACGCGCCCTCAACAGAGACCATGTTAACCGTGTCCAGCACACCACGGTATTTTTCATCAGAGTTGGCGCCAAAGTTGGAAATATACATCTGGTGTTCAGCGTCCCAGACGGGCAGGTTGCCCTGGACGCGGGCCTTGATGGACGTCACCGGCTTGAACTGCCAGTTCTGAGCGCCGCTGCTGCCATCGTCATTATCGCATGACTTCCGCGCTAGGACAGAGGAAGCAGCGATCGTGATGGCTACGGCCGCTAGCAGAGTGGTCTTGGTGGCCTTGAGCAGTGTGAAGCCCATGGTATCTTGCTTGGAGAGTGACCCTGCCGGAATCCACTAGGCTGGATGGGATTTGAAGAATGAGAAATAGATAAACTCTGCAAGAGAGCAGAAAAAAGATAGCCTCTCTCGCTGCTGGACGTTTTTGTTCAGTCTTTCCGCCAAATGCCAGCAGTTAGACCAGTTGACCGCCGAATACCGGGTCGTAACTACGGCTGCGACCTCCTATTCCGCGGTCAACTGGTCAGTGGCTGCCTGCAGATAGCCTGTCATGTGGCCGTGCTGTTGTGGGGCATGTGTAGCGGATTGGTTTCCTGCACACCAGCTGAGATAAAAATTCTGAAAGTGATTTGGGATTGGTAGACAGGCAACTTGAGCAGTCGTGCTCATCTTACAGTAACATTCCGCTTGCTGACTATCTCTGAATCAAGTCAGAACGTACAATGCGGATCGTGGGGTACAGCCCACACACCAGCCACTGTCGCAGGGTACACTGTAAGAAATGTCGACGAAAACCCAGCTCTTCATCTGGACGCAGGACGCAGCATATAAAAACCTGGGCAGAACTCTCCAGTGATAAATATTTTTCCAGAATCCCATATCGCAGAAAAGATTTGGCGAATACAGAACGAAACGTTCTCGATTGGTTCCGCGAGCAAAATTCCGGTTGGAGGGACAAGCGACTTGCCCTTGGCTTACGAAATCCACCCGCTTTGTTGAGGTGCGCGGCTGCCGTGTGGATTATCCAGTGACTCGATTGGCTGTCCAGCATAACGTTCAAAAGATGTTCTAAGCAAACGACGCCCCCAATCATCCGTATCAGAGAGATGCCCCTGACTATACACGAATTCCCTTGATCCACTCAACTCGATGGCGGAATCTCCCAGGAGGGGCCAAGGAAATGCCATCGCGTCATTCCGTATTGCGCAGACATCGGTTCGCATTCGAGAACAATTACCAGTGGACTTGCTGCAGGAACATCCACCGAGTTGATAGTATTTCAGTTGTGGCTCCAGCGGCATCCGAGAAGACGATGCTGCAGTGGACTGAGACTGTAGTAGTAGCAGCGGCGGGTCGCCGTTTTGTAAGGATGCAGAAATCTGGATCCAGACTTTGCACCTCTGAACCCTCACTAAAGTGGCAGGCTGAGTTGCTCTCAGCACCTCTTTGTCAAGCACCAAACTGCTGTCGTTGAGTTGAAGAGACGCCATCAAATGCTGGGCTACGATCCGTAACCAGACTGGCAGATCGTAACCTAATCCTTCGAATTCACTATTCAATATCACAGGTTATTTCCAAAGTGTAATTTATCGGTAGCTTTCGAAGGGAACTTTCGAACAGAGCAGAACTGACGACCAGCTCGCACGGTTCTCAACCAAAGCGAGTTTGGGACCCTGCAAGATGTGCGACGGCGTGCTCAACGCCGACGCTGATCTGCTGGCCATGCTCTCGTTCCTGGACGACAACGATGCGTATACGTTCACAGACGCGACGAGCTGCGAGTCGACGGCCTCTTCCCTGTCCCCTCCGCCCTCGGACTTTGGCGACGAATGGCCGGAAGGTGTCCGGTCTCCAACCGTAGCGATCAAGACGAAGCCATTTCTGCCACAGACGTTAAAGTCAACCGCGAATGGCGCGCCTGGTGCGCGTGTGAAGCCCGTGCGCAGCGACAAGCGCCAGCGCGAGGAGATGATCGCGCTGCGCGAAGAGTCGTTGGAGCTGCAGGATCGCCTGGCTGAGCTCAAGAACCGATTGGCCGACGAGTACCGACCCGCGAAGAAGCAAGCCAAGGAAACTAGCACCACGCAGCGAGAGGAGCAGCGCAAGCTGCGCGCAATGGCGTGGCAGGCTGTGAACGAGACCCAGATGAAGCGGCGAGACGCTGCCGAGGAAGAGCGCGAGCGGCTGCGCGAACTCGTCGACCAGCAGAAGAAATCGTTCCGCCAGCTGCGACGCTACCTTCAACGACACATCGTGAAACATGGCGTACGTGGAGTTTTGTTGGTTGTCGTTCTTTGTATTCTCTGGGTATCCCATCAAACAGCGCTGATACTACGCATGACAGGAAGCTGGTGCTTTGGCTTCAATTTCATTATTCGAGGAAGATGAAGAAGACACAGCAAACGATTCGTCGTCGTCAGAAGCAGAAATTGCAGACTTTGATGAGCTGTCACGTGCTCTTCCTGGCATGTTGCTGCAGACAGGCGGGCTGTTTAAAGACGAACGACTTGACACCCTCATGAGCAACCTTCGGGACCTGACTGTGCAGAACGAGGAGACGTCCCGGATGACCATCGAGGCTCTGGATTCCCGAGTCGTACCGTTCGACAGAACGACCACAGCTGATGCGATTTGGCAGCACCATCTGACCAAAGCGTATCATTTCGAGTCTAGGGATGATGAGGTATGTTATGGTGCCGTTTATCATGTTCAGAATGGAAGTATGAACAAAGTGAATGTGTGCTGGAACAGACTCTTCAAGTCGAAGCGGACAGCATTCGTCGTAAGTTCAAAGCGGCGACCCATTTAGAAGTCAGCAATGCGGTGGCATGTGGCCGAATGGAGACGCGTCGATACGTCGAGAGCAACCGCGTCGTGATTGTGCAGTCCTCGATCATTGATCGCATCGAGATCGACGGGCAAGAAGTTCCGAACTTTGCGATTCGCCAGTTCAAGTGGACCGTGGTGGGACCCCCGCGGAACGACATGCTCCGTGAAAGTAGCAAGCCAATAAGCCAAGTGGAGATCTTCGGTGTCGACATTCCAACCATGCCCGACATCGCCATGGACAAAGAAAGCATCCGAGCAGCAGTCAAGCAGGGCTGCATCCAAGCGGTTAGCTTGCAATTGGAGTTTGAGCGGCAGTCGGTGGAGAACATTCTGATGCAGCAGATGCTCCAGGGTGCCACAGTTACAAGCTCCATGCTGCACACGCCTGAGTGGTGATTGAGTGCCTTTGTGTTGATTGAATGGGCTGGATGTACAGTGCTGAAGTCCCTCCAAATGCCACAATAAACAAAAAAAATGTTAGCAATCGATTCTCCTATTGCACGAGTTTTACTTCGCTGAGAGTATACCTGGAGGTTTGGATCGAAGTCTCTATGGAAGAACCGGTCCATGACGCTCGACACCTGATTCAGTTTAGTTTCAGCGTTCATTTCGACGTGAAGTCATGGAGATTTGCAATCGAAGCTGCTGCAGTACTGCATTACCAGTGCACCCTGTACTGTTTACAGGAGACAGCGGTCTTGAAGTTTACGAAGTTGTCCTGAATGATGCATGGAATGCGCAAAAGAGTTCAGATACATCCCGTGTATCAGACGCAGTTTTTAAATTGCAAACGCGTTGACTGCGCCTGAAAACGCAGGAATCTACTCGTTTACGATCTCTTTTTGGGGTTGTTATCAGTGCATGGAGCTCCTCAGCATCAAATCTACTGATCAGAGACAAGTTGGAAAGGGTTTCTCCCCTATCCCGTTCGCGGGAAAACTGCACATGCTCCGAATCTGATTCTGTCTGGTTTTCAATTATTGTGTCCCCTGTTCGCAACTCACATGTCGCTGTCTCCAAATTGTGGATCACCTCCACCTCTACCGGTATCGGCAACGTTAGACAGTTTGTGTCTCACACTGGCCAACAAGACACGAGCCAACATGGACCAACATGCCTTCGCCTACGCAGACGGCACCTACGCCAACACTGCAGATGACGGCGACCTGCTCCACGCCGTGATAGCTTTTTTGGAGGACAACGAGGTCGGCGCCATCGAGGTGGACGAGGAGACCACCAATGACTCGTACGGTAGTTCGCACTCGGACACTAGCAGCTCGCCGACCCACAAATCCAACGAATCCAACGAATCCAACGAATCCAACGACTCCAACGAATCCGACGCCAACGCACCAACGGGCGTGCTGCCGCGGCTTCAGCCGCGTCGCCCAAAGATCAACCGCAGCCGCCAACGCATGCGCCAGGAGACGCTTGCGCTGCGTGAGCGCGTCCTCGAACTCCAAGACCGCCTCGAGTTGCTCCAGGGCGGAGTAGCATCCAAAGTTGGAATCTTCTCACCGGCCGAGAACCTCAAAGAGCGCGAGAACCAGGAGTTGCGAAAATTGCGCGCGCTCGCGTGGCAGGCGATCGCGGCTCACGAAGTGGGCAAGAAACAGGCCGCCGAGGAAGAGCGCGAGCGGCTGCGCGCGCTGCTCAAGGAGCAGAAGCTCGCGTTCCGCCGGCTTCGGCGGTACCTGAGCAAGTACTCGGCCGACTCGGTACGCACATGTGATGATTGTTGCTGTTGGATCCCCGGTGTTGGATGAAATTCTGAAAAATAATAATTCTAATCTCTTGGTTGTTGGTGAAATGAAACAAGGCATGGGCGCCTATGAAGAAAGATCTGCTGGTGGACGGCGAGCGACTGAATAGCCAAGAAGAACTACCGGTATCACAACCGGCAGCCAGCAACCACCAGGAGCTGCGTGTGGCGACTGATGAATTTGAGCCCATCACCAGCGCGCTGCCGGCCATGTACTTGCAGACCCGCGCGGTGTTTGCCGACGCGCGCCTCAGCATGCTCACCTCGAGCCTCCGTGAGCTTAAAGTGCAAAACGCGCTGACGCCGACCATGTCAGTGGAGGCGCTGGACTCGCGGCTCGTGCCCTTTGACGTGGCGCAGACGGCGCGCGCGGTCTGGCAGTTCCACCTCACCAAAGTGCGCCAGCTCTCGGCCAATGAAGACAAGGTGCGTCGACTTATCATGGGCGTGGAGGGTTTGTATTGGTGGTGGAAGCGCGCTGACATCATCTGAAATGTGGTAGAAATTGGAGGAGTCGGACGATTGTATCCGCCGCGTGTTCTCGTCGGCGATCGAAGACTGCAAGGTCTCGGGCGTCTCGCGAGTCCGCATGGAGACGCGGCGCCACGTCGAGCACGAACGCGTGGTGATCGTCCAGTCGGCCATCTACAATGACCTGATGGTCAACGGCACGCCAGTGAGGAACTACGGACTGCGCCAGTTCCAGTGGACGGTCATTGGGCCGCCGCGCAACCAAGTTCTGCGCCAAAGCGGCCGCACCATGTCGCAGGTCGAGGTGTTTGAAGTGACCGTGCCGCTGTTTGACCACGTCACGGGCATCGAGCGCTCGAGCCTGCTCATGAAGATGAAGAACCTGTGCGAGACCACGGCCGAAGTGCACATGGAGATGCAGCGCGAGTCTGTGGAGAGCATTCTCATGGACTCGCTGGTCTCCACCTCCAAACTCGACAGCGCGTTTCTCCAGTCGCCCAGCTTTGTGATGTAATTTCTTCCAACGCCCCCCCTCCCTCGTTTTGCGTGGAGACAAACAAACAAAACAAAAAAGTTCAATGTGAAAATGCACGTTTTAGTATGGTTTTCCACGTCTTATTTTTTTCATGTCTCGTTCTCAATTGAATGGACGAACCTCACACTGCTCTGTTCATACGCCACTAGGGTACAATAGGCGCGTAGCGGATACTAGCAACGACAATCCATTTGCTGTCACGGAGAGCTGCTGTCACCGCTGCCGCTGCCGTGGTGGAGGTGTTTTTTGGCCTCTTCGCTGAGTAGATTCTGGATAATGTGGGCCATGACGCCGAGATTCCGCTGGTACGAGCCGACCACGAGGTTGGTGAGCGTGCCCACTTCCATGTTCTCGCCCGAGTCGTTGGGTGCCATCTCGGGCCACACGCGGATGACCGAGTGGGCCAGGCACATGGCCTTGGGCGCGCCGTCATCGCCGTCCACGCCCGGAACCGAGTGCGGCCGCAGCACGTTCCACGCCTTCTCACGAAGCCGGAGACACACCGAGCCCACCGACTCAACCAACGACTCCCACACCGAGACCACGCGGTCTTCCTCGACAAACCGCTTGAGCACGAGGCGGATCGTGACCACGGTCTCGCTCTTGGACGTGGGCAGCCGGAACGTGTCCACGACCTTGGCACAGACCGTGTCCTCCGTGGACTCACGTGCAATGTACACGCCGTTGCGAAGCGGCATGGACTCGCGCCCGAGCGTCTGCCACACCGCGCGGCCCACGGCGTGGAGGTCAAACGGCACCACGCGCGATTCTTTGTGCTCGAGAAACATGCCCGTCTCGTCGGCGCGCACTTCAGCGGCAAAGAACGCTTCTTTGCGCACGTTCCCGATGCCCGAGGACTGCAGCACGGCGTCCACTTGTGAGTACAGCACATCCAGCTCAAGCCCGATCGAGTCGTAGATCCTCTGCTCGTCCTCGCCGTCCAGACGGATCGTCGAGCCTTTGCCAATGTACGGGTTCAGATCCGCCGACTATAAGTACACAAACAGAAATACAAATATTTAGTCCCCTTCACCCTAGTGGCCCAACAGAGAAACAAAACAACGTACCGCGAAGCGCGGCTTCTTGCGCAGCGCCGTCTCCAGACTGCGCGCGACCGAGAGCTGGCCTTCCAGCAGCGCGCGCAGGCGGATGTTCTCCATCACGGCCTTCTGGGTCTCCTCTTTCTGGCGGTGCGCGACGCGCTCCCACAGTTGGAGCTGCTTGGTCTTCTTGGCGAGTCCTCCGCCGTTGTCGCCGTCGCTCTCGTCGCCGCTGGTGAGCAAGTCGATGGTCGTAGGCGGCAGCAAGTGGAGCGCGCGGGCCGTGCCCACGGCGATGGCGCTGCTGGCGATCTCCTCCCCTCTCAGCCGCGTGAGTTCCTCTTCCATCTCGCTCACTCGCACACGCAAATAGTCCAGCTCTTCCTTCTGGCGCCGCCGGCGCTTCTTCTTCACTTTCACGGGCGGCGGCTGCTCCGCCTTGATACTGCTGATACCAGCAGCAGAGGTCGTGCCCGCGGAGCCCCACGAGTGGTGGCTCGCGGCGTCGTCTGCGGACACGGGCGAGTCCATCTCCTCGGCGGCAGTGTGCATCGCATGGTAGAGCACTTCAGCTTCGCGCTGGTCAAAGCCCACTGGCGCTGGATGCCCGTGGAGCGGCACCGGCTCCGGGATCGGAAGGTTTGCGCAGGAGGAGGCGAGGAATGGAGCTGCTGGCGGCGGCGCGTCGCCCACGTCGCCCACTTCGTCCACGAACGAGAGAAACTCGTCCAGCACCAGCAGTCCGCTCTCGCTCGGGCGGCCACCGCCGCCGCCGCCGTCGCCGCGCAGAGCGCCGTTGGTGGGATGCATGTTCCGATTTCAACTGTACCAGAGAAAAGAGTTAGCTTTTTGCTGGGCGTTATCCTGTTGTGGGTGAGCATTGTTTGCTATTCGAGTATGTTTAACGCTAACATACTGATATAGTGTATTAAAAGACAGTAGCCTATCAATATAGGAAGAGATCAGCTCGTAGCCCCTGCTGGCGAGACCTCTTTTTTCGCATACACCGCTGGCCCCACTTTGCTTCTGAAAACTTGCATGCTGCAACCTATCTCCACATTGGAGTCCAACTGCAACGGCTTGTTGTTCGATGGATTTTTCTCGTCGATTCTGGCGTGGACGGTAGTCACTATTCTTCGCCAAAACGGATTTTATTCCGCTGTTGCGCAGACGCAGTAGACTACGGGCAACCAAACAGTGTACCATTTGTAGTGACGCTTCCAACAGCAAGCAAAAGCCCGCGCGGGTCGAAGTGGGGACCAACACAAAGCCCCGAACGTTCACTGCAAACACGCTGGCCGTGTTCTTCATGAGTGTTCGTTCACCATTAAACTGCTCGGATCCAAACAAACAAAAAAAAGTTATGAAATGGCCACACGTTTGGCTTTGCGTTTTTGTTTTCTCTAGGGACAGTCAAATCCAGTGCTCAGCCTCGCAAGTGTAAGTTACCACTACGACTCAGTTTATCAATCAACTAGAGTTTCGGCTCGCATCAATGATCTTGTTGTCGACGAACACGTGCATCATCTCGTGGTGCTCCTTGATCCCGGCCTGGACGGCGCTCATCTTGACCTTTCCGTCCGCCAGCTCGCTCATGTCGCGGCACAGGATCTCCGAGCACCTCCTGGACGGATTGTGCGAGACCACGATCCACTGGCTGTGGTTGATCACGCCGTCGCCGGCTTCGCTGCCCTGTGGGGCGACCCGCGCGGTCGTGACAAACACCACGCGGTCTCGTTCTTCATACCGACGCAGCACGACGATGCCTTGGCATCGCAGCCGCACTTCACCCATGGCCACTTGACCGGAAAACGACATTTGCATCGTGCTGTTTTCCTCGACGATTCTCTGTGCCCCAGCACATATCCAGTGATCAACGGTTGGAACCCACCCGAGGCCAATATCTATTCTATAAAGCGGAAAGGTCTCACCTGGACGTGCACGTTGCAAAAGGTACTTTTGTCGCCGCACATCCACTCCCATACGGCATCCGCCGTGGCGCGGCGGTCAAAGGGTACGACGCGCGCGTCGACAATATCGAGCACTTCGCTGCGGTTGTGGTACTGGGACTCATGAACACGCACGGCGCCCAACTCGAGCTGGAGCTGAGGGTCCTCGATCTGCGCCTGGGTGAGCTCGTACAGTCGCGGGAGCACGCTCAACATCATAAAGTACACTTGAACTTGGTCCAGTAACAGAGGATTTGCCTCCGAGCTGTGGACGGTGCCGGACGACGACGACAGCTCTTGTGCGAGCAACGCCTGCTGCTGTTTGAGCTGGCGACGCAGTTTCTTCCCCATCTCTGTGAGCGCTGTCAGATTCGCGCGAAGCTCGAGGTTCTCGCGCATCGAGAGCTCGAATCGCTGCAGCTGCTCGTTGGCGAGCTGCTTGTATTCGCCGGTTTTGTCGGACTGGAGCGAGGAAGAAGCTTGATGTGTATGGGGCTGACTGCGACGGGCTCGCTTGGCCAGCACATCGCGCACAGCTTCTAACCGCGCGGCTTCGTCGCGAAGCTGCGGGAGCTCGACACGCCTGGGTTGCTTGCTTCTAGTGGGCTTGGCGCTGGGGCTCTCAGCAGCCGGTAGCTGTGGAGGTGCGGTCTGTTCTGTTGCGCTGGAGATCCCGAAGATGTCGTTCGGATGCGGGAGCGCGCCGCCGTCCTCGCCCAGGAACAGTTCAATCGAGCTGAAGAGCTGATCGTCGCTCATTCCGTCGTCGGTCACCACACAACGATCTTAAAGTGAGCTGCTCGAGCTGATAATAGTGATGCGATTGTCTTGGTTGTGCCTGTGGGAACAGACAGGGTAAACAAGGCCCCGTCGCAAAGCAACAGTGCCCGTGCCATGCGAGAGGCTGTCAGATGTTAATTTGGCTCAGTTTAGTCTTGATTTGCTTACGCTGCGACCACCATCAACTCAGTTGAACCAACGCCCCAGCCGCGTCACTATGTACAGAACTTCAGTCAGACGGACGGTTGTCCGAATCGCAGCGATGGTCTCAAGCTACAGTACTGGCTGTCCTCGCGATATTCTTCGCGACATGCAAGCGACAGAATGTTGGTGCAATGTTCCTGATAAAGCTTCCGAATCAGCTTGAATAAAGTAAGCTTTTTCAGGCTTACGCGATTTCGTTGAGTGCAAGAAATGGTAATCATGTCGATCTGACTGGACGGAAAACCCCTTTTTATTTTAGTTGAGGAGGCCATCGAAATCGTGATTCATCCAGGCTTGCCTGTGCGACGAGAACACGCGTATGTCACTGTATACACAAGCCATAGCGTGATACTGTGCAGTACTGTGCTGTAGCTGGTGTCATGAGGACAGACGTGAAGACGCTTGGTGTGCGACAAAGCTCGCCCCACCAAGTCCCCACTCAGGTTGAACCCATATCGCATTAGAAGGGGCCGGCCCCGCAGCTTTGAAACGTTGAGTTGCAGCTACTTGGAAGTGGCGTGCTGTGATTTGTAATTACTACTTTGCTGCCTTAAAATGGGCCATTCGCGCCTTTCGGGCCTTAGTATGTAATACCTATCATCTCTACACCCAGACGGCCTGGGCGAACCCGCGACTATCGACGAAGTCGACAGATGAATCCGCCGCGAGCATCACTTGGTCCTCCATCTCGTGTATAGTTGGCGCCAGTTGGTGCTGGAACATCGCCAGTGCTGGAAGCATGGAGCTATCCTGCGTCAACGTGCTGCTCGTTGGGGATAGCGGGAGCGCTTCCTGGTCCAGTTGCAGGAGCTCTCGCGTGGAATGTGCCATCAGTAGTCGCATTTGCTTCTGCATTCTCTGGGCGAGCTGCGCGTTGCCTCGCAGCTGCTTCCGCAGCTGGAGGTTCTCCGCGACAGCCTGCTCACGTAGACCGAGCTCTTTCTCAGCACTAGACTTCCACCCTCGTTCGTTTGTCTGGATGATATGTACTTTATCGGTGAAAGCCTCTTGCTCGGATCGAGATGCTCGCTGTTCTAGCACCTGGACGAGCGCTTCCAGTTGTGCGGCTTCTTCTTGAAGCGTTCGGATCTCCAATTTCCTGGGCTTTCTGGAGCTGGTGCTGGCGCTTGGGCTTCCCACAGGCGCTGCCGTTGCCTTCGAGCTTGCTTCGACTTGTGTACCATTGCTTGGGAACGCAGACAACAAGCCGGATCCGCTGAGAACGTCGGTGTCTTGCAAGGTCACAAAGCTATCATCCGAGTCGGTCCAGTCAAAGTCCATGTCTTCCAGCAAATATTCGGCCATATTAGAGGGATGTGCTGGCCCCTGCAACTGCTGAAATGAGCTTGCTCACCACTCTTACGGCCTGCGGTAGTGAGCAACGGATGCCCGAGACAGACCACCGACGGCTTCCGTGTTGACGCTCCGCTGAAGCCATCTCCTGATGTGCCAATACTAGTACAGTGACATGAGCTGCTCGTGTCTCATTCTCGAACGATCGTGGACAACTCAGCATGGCGCCGCTGCTGATGCGGACTTGACCCGTTGCACTAAGCGTAATCCTTTGCTGAGTCGTTTTGGGGGGCGTACGGACTTGAAACACCTCAGAATTGGAGGTGTTTCAATAATATTGAGAAGAATCACTGATTGCTCACATCGACTTGGCAAACATGATCAAGTCATCCGCATGCATCATCATCCATCTGGGCGTAGCTCTTCACGTAAGTCGATAATACGTACTTATGTCAACTTGAAGAGGGTAAGCGCAAACTTGCTGGATTTCAGACGCATCGCAAACTTGAACACCTCGACGAAAGCCGCATACTAGTAGTGTCCTCCTCGCACCAAATGCGCAGCGAAAAGCAAAATTGTACCCCAAGTCAGTTTTGTATGGATAACCACTCACTGTAAAAACCTCTCAAAGTCTCTATCCGCTGGTCAAACAATTCGTATCGCCGCCAGTGCGTGCTGTCTCCATCAGCAGGTTCTCCACACCTCGACGCTCGACCTCAGCAGCAGAACTAGAGCCTTCGATCAAGATCGGTGGAGATCATCGTTGGTCAAAGCGAGATCTCTCAGCTCGCACCCGTTCTCAGAGAACGGAACGAGAGCTCGCATTCGTTTCGCTCTTGACGCTGCGACAGTGCGCTGGCGTGCCAGGCCTGAACGTGATGGAGGCGCCTCTCGAGCTCTGTCTCCGGCGAGGCTACTTGGACACACTGCTTTTTGAAGACACCTTGGGCCGCCAGTGCTTTGGCTTGCTCGCATAGTGAGATCACTTCTAGAGGCCGGCGACGTAGGCCCTTGGCTCGACCACTCGTCGTCGGTGGCTCCAACAGCGCAGGGACGGCAGGTGGGGAGGAGGTCTTGACGATGACCTCCGTCAGTGTTCGAGCCACGCAGGTGTCCACCCACGTGGAGCATTCTTCGGCTGTTGTCCCATCCGAGCTGGAACCATCTCGACTCACGCTAGGAACTCGTCTCAATCTGTCGCTTTGTCCGACAGGAAGAATGCCTCGACGGCCCAGAGCATGCCGCCGAGATTGGTCGTTGGAACTTGGAGCATGAGATCGAAAACCAGCAATGGTTGGACAAGCTGCTGTGTGGTGGTGGCAATGAATTGGCAAATGAGCGCTGAGAACGCGTGACCAAAAGTTGGCGAGTCGGTAGGTATTAATAGCGCAAGCGGGATTGGCGAGAGAGTCCGATTTGAAGTGAGAGAGCGTGAGGTGTTGCATCGTCGAATGATAGCGGTCCGACTTGAACCCTGCGGTCCTTCCGACCCTGACCTGTCGAGTATACAGTAGTTGCAGGATTATTCTAGTTGGTTTTCAACCAGATCACTTCAACGATCGGTTTAATTGGTATAATCAGGAGTGGTTTAACCCTGGTTTGCTCGCCACGTGCTTGGTCGTTGGGAGACACTATAGATGGGCCAGGATGACAAGAATTGGAAAACGAACGGTGCTGACATACTTGGCTGCCTTCATGAAGACGATCACGGGTACTCCAGGTAGCATAGCCACGAAATGCAAAGTCTTTGCGTCCGCTCACCCGTGATGTAAGACACGTAAGGGGCACACGCGTTGTCGTGGCGGTGCCACTTGGGCTAGTTGGATGCTACTATTATAATACAGTATACTGCAAACTGCTGCTTGTTCGAGATTCAACCCCCTTCATGCTGTACCAAAACTTGAACAATGGCAACCTTTGCTCACACAAAACACATTCTACATTTAAAAAAACCCAATGGATGTGCTCAGTTGTGGCTTCTAGCGTCAGCGTGACCATAATACGTCACAACTGCCAAGTGGGTGTTGATCTCACAACGACTTCAGCCCAAAAACCTTGAGATCAGGATCGGGGAGTCCTGCCAGGACTCACGACAGGTTGTACAGCAGCACGAGCAATATGCCTAGCAGTCCTAGCACAAGCGCGACTTCCGCGTATACGCGCATATTCTTGGTCCGTTCCTGGTGTCTCGCATCCTTCTTTGGTACTGAACATTGGAAGATTGTGTAAGTTAGTACGGTATTGAGACCCTGACAGCCAGCCCAGTGGAAGTCCGTAAGGGCTGCTGGGCCGTATGTGGTCTTGACGCCAGTGGGTGCAACGGGCAAACTCGGCAAGATCGCAGTCCCTGTAAACTGATCCCAATGATGAGTTGCTCTGTAAAAGATTTGTGCCATTGCAGATAGATTTGGTTGGTCAAACGTCCGGGCCCCAGTCCTATGCGCAGGAGGACTCCTTCTGGACTCGGTGAAGAGGTACAATCGTCGATGAGTCAGGCAAATTTATGTATCTAGTGTAGTTTGTGTTGGATGTCCATAGGTATCATAATACTGTAGCACAGCCAGAACTGTAAATGCCAACTGTATACCTCATCATCCTGGATGCCGATAGCTGCTCAACGTGGTGGGGGCTCTCTGTCTGACCGATCACAATCACCAAGCCCAGCTCTTAGAGCCGTGATGCGCCATGGCTACTGTCCGATGAGAACGCCATAACGACCTTGCGCATATTCAACTTTAATTCTGTACCCGGTGTTAGCGTCCAGAGCGGTTATCTGTGGCAGTCGACTTTGACGACCAATATGAACTAATTAGTTTTGGTGCGAGCCGAGGTTTGAACAGAAATTGCCACGCCAAATTCCTACTATCATTTACCTCCCCTTGCTCACCATCGCTTCGATAAGAATGTTCTCCACGCCCTGATGCTCCACGTCCAACATGTGGTCGGTCGCTTCCACACACATCTTCTGCAAGAGCCTTAGTGCACGCGCCTTGTCGTCGTGCTGCCGCGGACCGAAGACTATGGGCATGGACACGTCAAACGTGTCGATCTGGCACGCGTCATCGCGGCGATGGCGCAGCTTCTTGTTGCGAGGAGGGCCGATTACCGTCCAGCTGAACTGGCGGATCCCGAAATCGTTCACAGTGTCGCTACCGTCCAGCTGATCGCCTTCCAGTCGATCGCTTCGAAGAACCGCGCTGGACAAGATGACCACGCGGTGCTCCTCGACAATCCGCCTGGCCTGGATCTGGCCGCGTCCTTTGCCTTGGAACGTCGGAAAGTGGAACGTGGCCTCGAAGCGGCGACGCATGGAATTGTGTGAATCCTCGGCCTCTTCGTTGACTGCAGAGGTGACCTCACGGGTTTTGATGTGGCCAAATTGCCACACAGCCCGCGCTGCAGTCGCCACGTCGAACGGAAGAATCCGCGAGTCCAGCGCCTCGATCGACAGGCCAGGGGTGAGCTCGTTTAGCACTTGAATATCACGCAAGCGACCATGATGCGACAAGAGCCTCGGGTCTTGGAACAGCCCATTGAGCTGCAAGATCATAGTTGGAAGATGGTTACACTTGTCCTCAAACTCGTCAGATGTCGGGGGTAGAACGGACGTGGGGACCCGCTGGAAGGACGGATCGACAGCCGCGCCGACTGCGAGGCTTTTCCGGAGAATACGAGCCACGCTGCGGATCAGATACCTTTGTTGCTTGACGAGCCGTCGTAGTCGGTCCCGCTCGGTCTCGGAGGCCTGGCGCTGCTGGCGCTGTCCGTCCGCCATGGTCTGCCACTGTCGAGTCCGCTTGAAGCGCTGATCTACCTCGGGCAGCGACACCGCCACCACGGTCTCTTCCTGCTTGAGCACCGCGAGCCGTTCCTCCAATGCGATGACTTGTTCGCGGAGCGAGAGGATCTCGTGGCGCCGCCGCCGACGACTTAGGTTGACCACGCGCGCGGTCGGCTGGACGAACGTGGACACGTCGATCGCAAACGTGGCGACGTCGATGGGGCTGAGCGGACTAAACGAATCCTCGTCCTGTAGCAGCGCGTCGATCGCGGTGAGCATTTGACTCGAACTCGGCTGGGTCATGGTTCCGCAAATACTAAACTGGAGAATTCGAATCGGGGCCACCGCTCTGTGGACCACACGCACAGGTTCGTAGTGTACCAAGCTCGCATCGGGCCGGACCAATCCAACAAATACTCATTGAGACCGTGTCCCGCGAAGCGACGTCACGTGTGCACTGTACATACTGAACAGTGCCATACCCAGCTTTTGTGTGGATGAAGCAAACATTCTGACTTCTTCGAGATCGCGGATTGTTTAGTTCGAGCGGACAATGCCGCTGAGACGGCATCCCACAGTAATCCGTTTCTGGTCGTCTCACCGACTTTTAAACTTGGGTAAATTGAATAAAAATGAAGTGGGATTGAAGTTGATGGCCGCGCGTCCAGCGGCTAATCTGCATTGGCGGACCACTGCCTTAAACCGCGGCTTTGTGAACTGGCGCGCCGAGGACCAGATAGGTACCACAGGAGATAAGGAATTGTACGGGTCAAACCGGAGATGGGGACACCGTGCTGCCGAGCGCGCCAGCCGCTCCGCCTCCAGTATCGTCCGAACCACGCTGAGGGTAGACCCGCCGTTCAGCGTCGGCTCCCAGCGGAGGAGGGGCATTCCGTTGTGCGGGTCCACGAACCACTCATCCTCGGTGGCTGAACCGGGTCATTCTGCGGGGCCAGGATGGCTGGGTAACAGGCGACGACGGGGTCACAAAGGCGCTTGAAGGATTCCGCCGCGCAATTGCTGAGTGGAAACGAGAGGTGCTCGCAACGGAACCGGAGTCGGCTGGGACCAGTGCGCTCGAAGGAGAGGACGTCCCGCAGGCGAAGGTTCGAGAGGCAGAGGCCTGGAAATCCGAGGCCTCATTACTCGGTTAAATTGCAAAACGTGATACAAATTAAAAACTTGCGCAAAACATGACACGCACATAAAAAGGAGCTCTTGACGAGGAGGTTGTTGGAGAGGCTTGACCTCTCGCAGCCATGCTCTCACCGGACCTCTTCTGCGCAAAAGCCTTTTAGCCGCCATCCACCACTGATCCTCGGAGGCGGTCATAAACATAGCACCTCCGGCTCGTCGTCATGTTCAACCGAAGGTGTGTCCCTGTTTGCCCTGGGCAATCCTGCCCATGGAACAATCCTGCCCATGGAGCGCCTGGCTCTGCACCTTGTGTCACCTTTTGCGCAAATTTTCTATTTGTATCACGTTTTGCAATGTACCCATAACCCTTAATATTTTTTTGTTGCGTGCTTTAAATAGTCCACGAATTGTCTTGCTTGGAGTTGGTGAGTGAAGATCTTCATCTTCGTCTGCGGTAATCGTTGGCATCTCTACACAACCCACCTCTCTGTCCTTACTGTTCTCCACAAGATCTGCCGTTTTATAACAGGAGGCCTGCTTCTTAGCCTATAGACTATAGGACATAGATGCTGGTTGCTGGACGTTTCCGTTGAGTCGCCTGTTTACAATCAATCGAGTAGTGTCCGTCACATCGGCGGATGATCGAAATGTCACTTCAGTTGGGGAGACAAACTCCATGAAGCCAGTTCGCACATCTTCCATGCGCTTTAGACAATATATTTCTCAAGGACTGGACGAGTTTTCTGGCAGACGGTCCACAAGAACTCAATAGCCGGCAAATGCGCCATTGCGTGGGCGAATCCAAGCGGTGGATCCGGAGCTTCCAGCGCCATTTCCACGAGCTCGAAATCCCGCGGCCGGTATCACTGGATCGACCCCGACAGCATACAATTTCAAACCAGAACGACCATACTTCTGGTAGTATACTACCGATCTCTGGCGACTTGCACTCGGTAGCGCGGGATTTGCAAGCGATGTATATTCAACGGCACTCGGTGCTCACCCACCCCCGACTGGACTCGCTTGTCACGCCATTGCGCGAGGTTAAGATCAAACACGACCGGACGCCGCAGATGACGGTGGAGATGCTCGAGTCGCAGCTGCTGCCGTTCAGCGTGGCAGCCGCAGCCAACGCACTGTGGAAACACACACGCGCCATGACGAGAACTAACTACTACCGCCCACGAGGTTCGTTCTACATCCTCTAGGCTGTTTGCTTGATGCTTGTTGATCTCGATTTGTACAAAGACTTCTGGGTACTTTATTATGTCAATAGGAGCTAATCGAGGCCAATGACACGATCCGGCGGTCGCTAATGGCGACGTTCGTGTTCCCGAAATTCACTGGCGCGGCGCGAGGGCTCAGTGAGACCCGACGATATGTTGAGGGCGATCGAGTCTTCGTCCTTGTACAGGAAAATAAATAATGCATAACAATTAATTTCCTATTAATAGGAGCAGTCGAAAATAATTTATTTTCTTGACTTCCATATCTTCAATAAATTATGATGGGCGCCTGAAATGTAGTTTTAATAATGTTCTTAATGCAGGCTTACAGAATATGGACGAATATGTCTATGCATAATTTATTTTCCCAGTTCCATAAAGTGAATCATCTAGAACGAGCAAGGTCTGGCAATAATATAAAAATGCATAGTTTTGACCCCTGGTCCAGCCCTCAGGCGGTGCTGGACGGCACCTGTTTCCGCAATGACCTCCGCGCGTTCTGTTGCATAGCAGCGACTTTGTGCTGGAAATGGCGCGTCAGGAGCTCGAGCGCTTGCTGCTATGCTAGAAAGAAAGTCGGTCCGTGGTAGTTTACTTTTCAAGATTAGTCAGGTGCATGCTGAGTACCAAAATTCCACTGATCTGTGCCGGCCCTCACGAAGCAACTACTGTAGTCGACCTAGCCGTTTCAATGGGAGTGCGAAGCCAAGTACCGTCAGATTACGTCCCTCGCACACTATTCAAATCGACGGGTATCGTGGTTCTCGACACAAGAAATGTCAACCTATTCTAACACACAGTACTTTTTTTCTCTCGTTTTCTTACACGAGTATCGTTGTTTATTTGCCGTTGACGGTCAAGTTCATCAAGATGTTCTCCACGGCTTGGCGTTCGAGATCGTGCATGAAGTTGGAGGCTTCCATACAAAAAGTTTTAAACTCAGCGAGCGCGGTTTTCTTGTCCCCCGTGCTGTCGTCCTCCGTGAGACACGGCAGCGAAACCTCAAACGACTCGACCTGGCTCAGCGCCCGACCCGAGCGGCGCAAGCTCTCGCTGCGCGGCGGCCCAATGACGGTCCAATGGAACAGCCGCATGCCAAAGCAGTTCGGACCCGAGCCGGTGATGGACTCTAGGCTGTCGAACAGCGCACATTCCAAGATCACAACGCGATCATGCTCGATGAAACGCCGCGCCTCCATGCGTCCGCGCGCCGTGCTCTTGTGGTTGGGCATCTCCAGCAACGCCACAAATGTCCTCCTCAACAAATTTTCCGACTCTTCCACATTCTACAGATGCACCAAACTAGTATTTGAAGACGCAATATTTACAAACAGCGGCGCAAAGAAACGTACCTCTTCCACGGTCTTGGCCACCTTGGTCGACTTAATCTGGTGGAAGTGCCACACGGCCTTGGCGGTCGTCCCGACGCTGAATGGCAGCAGCCGCGACTGGAGCACTTCGATCGACATGTTCATGGTCTCGGCGTTCTGCACGCGAACATCGCGCAGCCCGCTCATGGGCGCGTCGTAGCGTGGATCGCTAAATACGCCGTTGATCTGCAAATACATGGCCGGCAGGTTCTGCGAGATCTCTTCAAACCCGGTCGAGTCCTTGCTGTCCTCACTAGCATTCGAGCGTGCCATCAACTTCGCGAGCGCTGGGTCCAGCAGAAACGCCGGCAACGTCTGTTTCTTTAAAAACCGCTCGACGCGCTTCACCGAGAGCTTGTACTCTTTGATCGAGGCGCGCAGCCGCTCGCGCTCCTTCTCCGCATCGGCGAGCTGCTCGCGCTGGCACTCGGCGATCGACTGCCACGCCGAAACGGCCACGCTCTTGTCCTCAGGCTCGACGATGTCTCCACCAGAGTGCAGCGCCGCCAATCGCTCTTCCAGTGCGATAACCTGTTCCCGAAGCGACAACACTTCGTGGCGGCGGCGCATGCGGCTGCGGTTGATCACCGGCGGCGCGGCGGCAGAGCACGCGGCCTTCCGTGCACGCCGCCGCGGCGCCGACTTGCCGCTCGAGCCCGTGGACTCGGCCACCGACTCGCTCTCCGAGAGCGAGCCGCTGTCGGCATCACTGAGCGGCGGCGTTGGCACGTCCAGCGGCTCGCCAACGTTGGCGTTGTCGACGTCGTCGTCCAGAAACGCCAACACGGCGCGCAGTACTTCAGTGTCCTCCGCGAGGCTGTCGCGGTCGCTAGAGGGCATCGCTGGCAGCGGGAGTTGCGCGGGCGCCTGCGTGTACATGACGGCGAACGTTGGGGTGTGGTGTGGCGGTGGATGTGACGGGGACGACGACAGCAGCGGCGTTGACAGAACGTCAGCGGGCGGTGCTTATGCGAACACAGGATTAGTCTGTGCAGACTTGCTAGATGGAGGAGCGACAAATAATCGGTTTTAGGAGAACAATACGAGAAGAGCTGGAGCATGCGACATGGTACAGAACTGACTGGAGCTGCTGGGGTTGGAAGACAAACATTCTGCAGTATGCGACATGAGGAGAGGGAGTGTTATCCATCTTCACAGATGCATCAGATGATGACGTATGATGACGTTGGGGACAGCAGAGTGTATGCGATTGCTTTTCGAATTCACTGTGCTGAAATTATACTTGCTTCTCTAGATCAGTTTCGACGATGTTAAGTTTTGTCTCCAGCGCTTGTTGCTCAGGCGCGTCGACGAAAGAGTTGGAGGCAGTTCCTGTTGTGTGCAGTGTACTGAATGCGAACTCGCTACGTTCTTGTAATGTATGGCGTCCGCAGCTATGTAACTGTGCCCACGAACACAGAGCTATGCTATAGGTCCTTTAGTACAGGCCATATCCAAGAGCCTGGGTGGATGATCCACAAACACGACATAATACAAGTTATTTACACAAAGATTTTCGCTGGTGAACGGCGACTGCAAGCCTTGCTGAACGCTTCATGTTTTGGTCGATGTCGAGCTCGCAGGGTCAATCCACTCAGCTTGCTGTTGCAACAGGTGAGAATGTGAGCCAAAACCCATGCTGAAAGTTATCAACATTCGAACCAAAGTCGCTTGGTATTGCATAAACCTGTTGCTAAAGAAGATCTGACAGCCATGGTTTCTATTCGAGTTGGACTGCAACATCATCCGGGTACTGTACCCCGACGGCACTTCGTCACTCGACTGGCGTTTGATCTGCAGAGATGTACCCAACTCACCAGTTGGTGTCCCACATTGTAGGTTGGATCCTGCGGATGTCATGGAGTGGGTGTTATGGAGGCGGCCTGCATACACCGTGCCCTAGCAAAGAGAAGCAGCCAGTGAGGCAGACAGCGTAGGGACTTCCCTGTTTTAAAAATGAGGACATTATGGAAGTTACTCACTCGGGCCACAGACGTCTAGCGAGTCCGCCTGTTGCAAGAACAGGTGGAGTGGGATCACGTTGTAACTCAAAGATCATGCTACTTGCATGTTCTGACCAATACGAATATTGAATGATCAGGTGAGTAATTTGCGCAGAAATTGTAATACGATTTTCTAAACCCTTTACGCTCAAAACTATGCTTGAACCCACTTTCCAAAGTTCTGGGTCGAGCTCGCCATTCGACACTGATTTATTTTGTCCAATTATATTGCAGAACACGTTCATGTGTGAACGTTGTCGGGACCAGTCCTTCGCTCATGTTGAACGACAGCAGATGATCCAGAGTATATTAACCGTACTCACCTGGTCATGATACTGGAACA
The DNA here is from genome assembly GCA_023336445.1 of Pythium dissimile. Lineage (NCBI taxonomy): Eukaryota > Oomycota > Peronosporomycetes > Pythiales > Pythiaceae > Pythium > Pythium dissimile. Next base: position 14,465 of record JAADWZ010000323.1, on the reverse strand, counting down.
CTCGCCGGAGCTTGATCGAGTGAGCAAGCGAGTTCGAACTTGGCATAAAAAGCGATCATTGGATCATAGTTTGCACGCCAGTCGCAGTACACGTAGGTGAACGCTTGTTTAGCCCAGCTTGTCGAGCGCTGGTGACGACTTCTCGCGAGTGTGTACTAGTAGCTCCTCATCAACAGTATGTAGCTGCTTGGAATCGTTCGACAACGTCGACGTTTTGGCCACGAAATGGCTGCAAGAAGCATCTGTCAGAAACAACTGCGCCAGCGCACGCTGCTGTTGAATCAATCCCACCAGTCGTTCTCGCTCGGCTTCCGACTCCCTTCGCTTGTGGCGCTGCTGTGTGGCGACGAACGACCACGCCGACGTCAGCACCTCGCGCTCTTCCGAACTGAGCATTCGACTCAGCTCCGTGTAGTCTACTAGCTGCAATCGCGCCAACGTGAGCTTGTTTTCCAGCTCTCGGGCTTGGCGCCGCAGCACCAAGATCTCTTCTCTTCGTCTGTCCACGCGACGGGCTTTCTTTCTGCGTGTGCTGACCAGACAGCACAGCTCACGTTTAGATGCTTCTGCGTTTCTTCCAGTTGGAACGTTGGCTTGCGTCGGAGACTCCTTCTCAGCGGATGTCGTCTCCAGGTCCGTCGCTTGGTCGCTTCCGCCGTCGTATTCGCCATCCAGGAAGAAGCTCACAGCCGCCCAAATGTCATGCGCGTCGTCTTCGTCACTCCCATTGAAGTTGTCGTCCATTGCTTAAGATTCCGAAATGGCCAACAGAGTAGAACCTGGTTTACCATCGGACAACGAGACGGGTCGTCCTTGGACGGCCGAGCGGGTTAGCCCAGTACGGTACCACTCCCCACCATTTTGTGGCTACTTGAAGTGGGATCACCTGTGGGCATTCGATGCGAATAGTCATCATCGATACACGTACAGTGGCCACTTGCATGCCATTGGTGGATCAAGGTCTGATTCGTATACGGATTAAAAAAGTAGGAGTTTTGGTCGACTCGATTGTCGTGCCTTACTTCAACGAGATCGTCACACGGAAAGCTATTCGCAGTAGAGTATTGATCAATAAGCCAGCCGATTGCAGCCGATCATTGCAAGCTTTCCTTCCACAATTTTGTATCCGTCCGCCGCTAGACCTGCTCTTCGAGTCACCACTTCGTCCAAGTCACCACTTCGTCCACTGACGTAAATATACTTGTTGCTCAAACGGTGCTGCCACCGGTGCCACAGGGTCTCACTCTATCACCACTCGAGCGATGGGGAACATGTTCCTGTCACAGGATTCCTATACAGCTGCACAGCTGTACAGAACGATGGTGACAGAAGGCCATTATTTGCTCGAGTGGCGAGGAGGAACCCTGTCCTGTGGATCAAGGCCTATGTAAAGCAATGTATTTTGAGATTACTTTGAAAATCAACACGCCTCCAATTTGATCGAGGCTTGCTGCAGAGACGGCAACTGCAACGTATTGCTCCCCACGGGCGCCGCCAGTAGAATATTCTCGACCGACTGGCGCGAGAGGTCCAGATGATACTCGACAGCGGTCTGGCAAAACTCGAGGATGGTCTTCTCCGTCGCTGCGTCCAGCTCCTCAGGGAGCGTTGGGAACGCAAGGTCGAATGACTGGATCTGTGCCGTCGCGAAGCGGTTCTCGCGGAGCCGCGCAACATGCGGTGGCTCAATTACAGTCCACTGGTAGTGGCGCATCGAGAACGGCTGGATCTCGCTGTTGTGCGACAGACTGATGGGCTCGAAATGCGTGGCGCGCAGGATCACGACGCGGTCCTGCTCGAGGAACCGGCGCGCGACGACGCGGGCGCAGACAGATGTCTGGAAGTGCGGCATCTCGAGCACCGCGATGAAGCCTTTCTTGATCACATCATGGTGGAGATCAAAATCCTCATTGTTGTACGTGACCGCGGTGGCCACGCGATGCAGCATGGACTGCCACAGCGCGTGCGCAGTAGTTGCCACGTCGAAGGGCAGGACACGCGCATCCACCAATTCAATACATGCCTGAGGTGTACGCGCGTTGACCACGCGAGCAGCGCGCAGCGAGGAGAGCACGCTGTCGAAGCGCGGGTCGTGGAACACGGCTTGGTGCTGCTGGTGCATGGATTGGAGCGCCCGCTCGAGCTCATCGAACGTCGCCGGCATCGCTACTGACAGTGAAGTCTGGTGGAGCGACTGGAGCTGCGCATACACTGCAAGCGGCGCGGGGATCTCCTGGAACGTGTGGCGGCGTGCGTATCGATGCAGCGCCTTAGCGAGCCCTCGCTGTTCTTCTACGTGCGCAACGAGTCGGTCGTGCTCTTGCTCGGATTGGCATCGCTGGTTGAGTTGGTGTGCCGCTATGTTGGACCACGCGGTGGATAGCAAATGGCGCTCCGTCTCACTGAGCTGCTGCTGTAGCTCCTCGTTTTCATCGAGTCGAGCGCGCGTCGTCGTGAGCTGCTCTTCCAGTTGCTGCGCTTGCTGGCGCAGATACAAAATCTCTTCTCGTCGTCGGTTCACGCGGCGGATCTTGGCCGGGCGGGAGGTCGTACAGCTTGTGGTTCGCGCTGTCGGTGTCTTCATCGCTGGCCCATGATGGAGTGGCTCTTGTTTCACGGGCGATGCAGACTCGGTCGACGCCGTGCTGGCGTCCTCATCCTCGAGGAAGAGGCTGGCCGCGGCCCAGATGTCGCATTCGTCCACATCGTTGTCGTTGTCGTTCCATACATAAGCAGTGTTCATCATGTGCTAGTATTCGTTGAATGGCTGTGGACCAGCACAGCAGACCGACCAGAGAGATTGGTTCCGAAGCAGACTACTGCTGACCCGTAGAGCAGAAGTAGACTACTGCTGATCCGTAGAGGTCTTTGACGGACACAGAGTCAAAACTGTGGATCGTCTCACGAAGAGATGGAGAATTGGTTCCTGCGGGTTCGGAAGTTCGGAAGCTGTGAGATGAGAACAAATTGCAAAATGCGCCTCATCACCATTAGCCTTGGGGCGCCGGCCATTCAAGAGGATCGAGTCGAAGCAGCAAGCAGGTGGAGAGGTGAGACGGCTGGCCGACATGCGCAGCGCCGAGCCAATTTGCGAGTAAACATGAAACGGCAGCGTTGACGTTTCCTGGCTAGCGCGCTGGGCGCTGAGACGACGGCCGGTGGTGATGCGTCTTGCGTCAACACTGTCCGCGATATGTGTTTTGCGTCAACAAGATATCGTTTTTCGGAGAGATAATTATTAGTTCTCGTAGGTGAGATTGTGGACCCATCAGATGGCTACATCTGCATTTTCTCCATTTCCTCCAATGGGAGTGACCCACGCTTGTAGGCGACAGTAAATCGTCACGATCTGGCTTCCACGTGTGAGATAAATGTATGCTCGTTGAAGTTACCGCGACAGCGACACGCGCAGGGGATGAGCAACACCCGACGCTTGAAGTCGTTGGATGTTGGTGGCCGAGCGCTACTGTACGGTATTAGGAGGGACGGCATGCGTTCGCATACGCTCTGCGCAGTCGGAGTTGAGCGCGCACCGCATTTGCATCCGGAGCGTGAGCCAGTGAATCCAGCTGCTGGATGCCATGCTAGACTTGGAATAGGTATGGCTTTCCTCTCGTGTACATGGACGATGTACAGGATTAGGACGAACCATAAGCGGGGCCTTGAGTGGTAGTCCTGAGCAGGGTGTCGTCGATTTGGTTCTGCATATCCTCGCCGAGGTGGTTGCTGAGTGTCACGTAGAGCTTGGCCGGTGCTGGCATCGCGTTCTCGGTTTTGTCATCCAACAGGGGAGCGTACAGGTCACAAATCTGCATCTGACAACCACGCTTTACCTGGCTGAGTGGACTGATGGTCAGCCACGACAAATGCCTCGTCGATGTGAGCTCCCCACTCATGCGCTGGCCACACGGCGGAGACAGAATGATAAACACGGAGCTGCGCAACAGAACTACTCGGCCGCTAGACTCTTGGATCCTTCGGAGCGTCATGTTGGCCTGAACGTGGCCCTTGAATCCTGGGTGGGTCGCATACATGACAAACTGAGACTGTACCGTCTCGTGGCCCCAGTCACTCCTAGGCACTTTGGCTTGTTCTGCAAATGTTCTCCACACAGCTGCAGCGGTTCTCGGAGCATCAAACGGCATCATACGGGACTCGACCCGCTGAACAACAAGACAGTATGGGTCCTGTTGATGCTTAGCCTCGGCATGGTTCATTGACGTGGTGGTTGATTTGAGCCGTGGATCACATAGCATGGTGTCGGTCTGCGCGTGCATTGCATCGAGCACTCTGGCGAGTGCGTCTAGTATTGCGTGACCTTCTTGAATAATTGATCTCGGCGGTGGAGGGGGCAGCCAGTTGGACGGCGACTCCTTCAGCTGCGTGCGACAGAGCGTCAAGAATAATTCGAGTTGGTGTCTGACGTTGTTCTGAACTTGAAGCATGTTGCGCAACTTTGTGTTCTCCCGCTCGGCTTGTTCTCGCTCATTGCGCAACTTGGAAGCGGCGAGGCGCCAGTTCAATCCGGGCTTCCTCTCCCTGTTCACGGCGGCTTTGTCGAGCAGGTGGTCCAGTTGTAGCTCGAGATGTTCTGCTGCGACCCGGAGCAGGTTGATCTCTTCACGTCGTCGCCCATACGTAGAGGAGCCACTAGTGGATCCTTTGGTCGACTGTCGGCCACGTCTTGATCGGCTGGTGGTATCTTGATCCGCCGAAGGAGAGGTTGTTTGTATCACTGCGGCCTCCCCGTTTGATAGCGCGAACGCGGCGCCATTGAGCTGCGAGAGATTGCCGCTCCATTGTGGCAGCAGTGCGTCGTCCACACTCGCTTGAATTTCGCTGTCTTCCCACAAAGCTCGCTCGATCACGTCCATCGAACCAGAACTTGAATGTGATGAAAAAGCCAACGTGAACATAGCGCAGTATAGTACGTATAGACGAGTGAAGGTGATGATGATGCATCAAGGGTGACGATGATGCTTGGTACTGTAGGTCTCCAAAACAAACCCATTGTCCAAAATTAGGACATCCCAAACCCCGTTCCAAACATCTAGTGTTATTTAGGCTGCTCTCAAGCTACTATGTTTTTTTAGGGGGGAGGGGGGGGGAGACTGACTCTGAGTCTCCTCATTTTTGGGTTCGACCCAAAATCTGATTGGAAATCGAGGTTGAAGTGGTGAACTGTCCTGTATCTGACTAGCATCTTCGTTCATTTTGGTTCGGAAATAATTATGCGAGGTTGGCAAGTCGGTGCGAAAATAATTTGGCTGCAATTTTGAGGCATTGCCTGTGACTTCCGATGTAGACGGACAATCAAATGAACTATACGTCGATTTGCTACTACATTTGGCTAAACGAAGCACGCGAAGAGCTGAGTGCTTAAAGTCGCAGCAGAGCGTCGTCGACCAGGTTGTGCAAATCTTCCTCAAGGTGATGGGTCATTGCCACGTAGAACTTGGCCATCGCTGGCACCGCACCATCCGCTTCGCCGTCCAAATGAGGCACGATCAGGTCACATATCTGCAGTTGACACCCAGGGAACTGGCCAAGAGGGTTGATGGTCAGCCACGACAAATGCCGCGCCGAGGTGAGCCCCCCGCTGGGACGTCCATGACACGGCGGAGACAGATACGTGAACATGGAGCTGCGCAGCATGACCACCCGGCCGCTTGGCTCGTGGATCCTCCGGAAGGTCATGTTCGCCTGAACGTGGCCCTTGAGTCCAGGGACGGACGCGTACATGACAAACTGAGACCGGACCGTGTCGCTGCACCAGTCGGTGCTGAGCACTTGAGCTTGGTCTGCCAGTGTTGACCACAAAGCTGTAGCGGTCGAAGAGACGTCAAACGGGACCATGCGGGACCCGATTCGTTTTGCAACGAGACAGTGTGGGTCCCGTTGATACTCGGCCTCGGCGTGGCTCATCGACGGCGTGGTTGCCATTGGCTTGAGACGAGGATCGCACAGCATGGAGTCTGTCTGCGCGTGCATTGCATCAAGCACGATGATGAGTGCGTCAAGAAGACCACAGTCATGTCGACAGGTAAATCGTGGCGGTAGAGGAGGCTGCGGCCACCAATTCTGCGACTCGTGTTTCTGCGTGCGACAGAGCGTCACGAAGGCTTCGAGTTGGTCTCGGACCACTATCTGGTCTTGGAGCAGTTCGCGCAACTTCTGGTTCTCCCGCTCGGCTTGTTGTCGCTCATGGCGCGACTTGGAGACCGCAACAGGGCAGCTCAACGCAAGCTTCCTCTCGTTGCCGAGTGTGGCTTCCTCATGGAGCTGGTTCAGGTGGAGCTCAAGATATTCGGCTGCGACCCTGAGTCGACCAATCTCGTCACGTCGTCTACTAAAGGTGGAGGAGCTACCAGTGGCTCTCCGGCGTGGTCGACTGACACTAGCTAGCTTCGCCGTAGGTGATGAGCTTCCCCTCCCTGTGGTGGTGTCCTCCTGTAATGGCGAGAGCTCCAGATCGTTGAGCCACGAGAGATTGTCGCCCCATTGCGGCAGCAGCACGTCGTCCAGACTCGCTTGGATGTCGCTGTCGCACCACAACGCTTGCTCGATCACGTCCATCGCAAAACAACTCGAATTGCAAAATGCACTCGCCTGTGGTCGTCGTCCACTGCGGATAACCGTCGTGAGTCGGACACCAGCCGTCAAACGACGATGGGCGCCGATCATAAACACTGCTTTTTCTATGCATCGATCATAAACACGGCGCTTTCTATGCACAACCGGGAAGTGACCCAAAAATGGTGGTCGTATACGTTCACGATGGCTGGGCTATTGCTGTGCACCTGACGAGGCCGCAAGAACGCGCTCAAAGAGTTCTGAGGCTTTCGAAACTGGCGGGAACTTGATATACGGAACAAACTGCTTCATTGTGAACAAATTTGACTCTTTTAATTTCTTTTAGTGATAAGAATGCGCCCCACGTTCCTGGCGCGGAACCAGAGACAACTCCAATATAGCAGCACCTTCAACAAGAAGATTCTGGGCCGTTCGAACCACCAGTTAGGACTCCTCAAATTCATTTCTAGTATGTGTTAGGTTAGAAATGGATTTGGTGGTTTGAGCTGTGCTCCCAAGTGGTCTTGAGCGTTCTCTGAGTTGGATCTCCCCGGCCAGATCATTGTGGCTGCTATTTGAAGTTGTACTGCTGAGACCACTGTAGTACGAAGTGGTGTTGGATATTTCAATTGCAAACTCCACCGCTCCTGCAAGTGCAAGTCCAGCACCAACCACCCACAAAGCTACGACAAAGTGACGGAATATGTCACACAAATATTTCCACCAAATTTAACAATACACTTGCGTGGCTCGTGGCGGCGCCTGAATCGTTGCAATATTGTTTGTGCCTCGCATGGTGGACTTGAGTAGCATGTTGTCAATCGTTTCGTTCGCCAGGTCGACCTGGTGGCATGTGATCTTGTAGAACGCCTCTGCCAACGCGTGAGTCTCTTTTGCTCGCGTCTCCCTGTCCATTCCGTCGATTTCAAGACTGGTGGTCGACAGGACACAGCTCACGACCTGACACAACTGCTCCTTGTCCATTTTCAGGCCGAAACAACTCTGTTTTCGGATGATTTTCCAGAGACAATGACGCACAGGGCGACGTAGGAACGGATTGTCGTTGGTCTGGCAGCTAAAGAGCGCGCTGCGCAGGATGATCACTCGGGTCGGTTCATCGATGCGACGAAGCACTATCTTGCCACGGGCAGGTCCTTTCATGTCGCCGATCTCCACGTATCCATCAAAGGCCGTTCGAAAAGTATCCTGGTCCGTGCGCTCCCACTCCAGCCCCGTTGGGCCGCAGTCTTGCAGCATACTGTTCCATACCGCGTCGACCGTCGCGGCAAACGGGAACGGCAGCGTGCGCGCCGACAGCAGTTGCAACGACATCGATTTGTCTCCGTTTGTCTCGGATTTCACATCTCGGAGGCTGGTCTCTTGCGTCGCCAGCATGGGCTCGGACAGGATCGAGTCGGCGCGCATGTTCATGGAGGAGAGTGACTTCTTGAGTGTGTCAAAGACCTCCGGGTCGTCAAGCTCGTCCTTGGTGGCGGCGTGGGTCACGCGAAGGCCTTGCGGTGGAGACGAGGCGAGCGTCTGATCCAAAACACAGAGATCAGGCCACAAAAGTCAGTCTCCGGCGGTTTTGGATCGTTTGGCGGCGGACGACTCGGAAGTCCCGCTCACCTTGCTGTTGGCGTGGCGCGCCAACAGCCGGCGCAGCGCCTTAGCCATCCGTTTGTGCTCGTTGAGCAAGTTCTTGAGCCGTCGGTTCTCCGACTCGGACCGGTGGCGCTGGTCCATCTGACGCGCGGCAATGTTCTGCCAGGCCGAGCCCAGCACTTCACCAAACACTCGGTCGCTGGTCGCGAGCGACTTGGACTCGGCGGACTGGTCCTGCAAGCTGGCGAGCCGGATCTGGAGCGACTGGGACTCGACCCGCAGCCGCTCAATCTCCATGCGGCGCTTGTTGATGCGACGGGGCGGAGCTGGCGGCGTGACTATCGAGTTCCACATGGGCGCGCCAAAGGCCTCGAGCGTCAATGACGCACTGTCATCCACTAGAGCAACAGGCACAGGCTCGTCGGTCGGGAACCTGAGCTGCACGTGCAGGTCACCATCGCGCCCATTCATGGCAGCGTCCAGGCTCTGGACGTCGTCCCAGCGCAAGGTCTCTGATGGATGCTGGTGCAAATGCTGCTGGTAGCTGTGGATGGGCTGCTGATACGGCGACGGGTCCTCGGCGGTGTGGACGCTGTACGTGTCACTGGTGTCGCTGTGGCTGTCCTCGTGGTGGTCCAGGAACAGCAGCGCGGCGTTGAACAGATCCTCGTCCTCTGGACCAGAGCCATTGGTGGCAGGGTGGGTGTGCGGGTTCATGAACCGTGGCGGTCCGTCGAACAGACCCCACTGCTGCGCCATCATGTCCACGGTCTCCGCTATTTGTATGGGTGGTTCTTGAAGTCGTATGCAATTTGGCAATTGAGAGATTGATCCAACACCAAACCATGAGTCGTGGGGTCGCATGCATCCCTCCATTGTACGGTACTGTATCAATTTATACAGATCACAAGCACAATCTTGGGATGAGTCGAGAGCGCTCTGGTCGCGCAAAGCATCATCAGAGAATGGTGGGCGATGATGACGTTCGTGGTTATCCTGCGAATCCACACCAGAGTGAATGTGGCAAGATCATCACATGATGGCCGATTACGCTCTGGGCCGATTCGTAAACGGACAAATGCATCAAAAGTGCAAGTCTTGGCCCCAACCAAGCGACCGAAAGGGCGGACAGCGGTGGCAGCGCCAAAACGCAGGCGGCCAGCAGCCACAGAATTGGCGGTCAGCGTTTCGTTTCGACTCGCCATTTCTAGAGACGTAGGTGTTGGAAATCCATTGTGAATGCCGACGAGTTCAGGCTTTTACACAGGGATTATGATATTCGATTGGACGAGACAGACAGTACAGGAAGTTCGATGTATCAAGCTGCTTGACCATGTGCAATGTGCGACATGGACCAACATGGCTACAGTCTACCCACCTCTAGCTGGGGCCAAACTCGTTGGCGTGTCTTGACGAAACTGGGCGGTGTCGGAAGAATCCGGAAGTGGATAATTGAGCAGTGGCCAAGTCTATTACGTTCGGTTGTGTAACAGTACGATGAGACACGTACTGCACTGTACGAAGCCTGAGCTCTCCTTGTTGTTGGCTCGACAACAACATGCGTTGCGGGCGTCGAGTCCGCCAGGAGCGGGCCAGGTATGTTCGTATTTTGTTGGGATGGTGAGTCGGCGGCGCGATCGCTTGTCGCGGACTCAGCAGTCGAGATTAGAAACATTCTCCATTCGCAGCACGTTTCGATTGACTGGGCGTGTCACAATCGAACAAGCCGTATGGTAATGAGCCAGTGAAGCACCACACTGACTGTCAGGAACAGAAACGCCCGACGGAGCCTGCAGCACTTGACCTTGCATGACGGAGAACAGGCACAGGTGTCGCGTACAGTACCGTACTTGGGTACAACTCGTCACTGTGAGACCACGTGGATATGATGCGGTGGGCACCCTATGGCTGGAAGACTCCACTCGTTGGTGTCTCAGTTGCGCGACATGCCCGGTTGAAAGGCCACTTTTTTTTTACTTCATTTCTGAGAACAATCATGCCAATCGTTGTGTTGGTATTGCACGAGGATCGTCGCTAGAACGCAGTATCCAGGCAGCCGTATCATATCGGAGGGCCAAAGTGACTTGATATCAACGAATCATTGACAGAATGGAGGCCAGGTGCAAAACGGATGTGCTGATTTTCACGCTCGCTTCGAATCGCGGTTGTACAGCTGCCAAGGTCTCAATCTAACTCTGCTGGATGTCAACCGCACCATGCACTGTAAAATGAAGAAAAAACACCACAAAAAAAGAGAGAAACAGTAAATACTAAGATAGGGGCGAGTTGGAGCCGTTGGTGTCACCACGCCGACTCTTGCTTGCCCACGACTCGAGTCTCTTCGCTGATCGCGGGGCTCTGAGCGTTCACAAGTGGCGTCTTCCATCCGTCTTCCAACAACAAATTCTCAACCATTTGGCGCCCCATTTCCAAATGAAAGTCCACCGAGCTGAGCACGAAATTCGTGAGCGTGCCCACTTTTCTGCGCTGGTCGCCTTCTTCTTCGTGGCTCAGATCGGGGATCATCATGTGGTACGACTGCGTGAACGTCGCTGGCTTTCCCGAGCGCACAAAGTCGGGCGGCGACGGACGGATCAGCGTCCACCCGCGCTGCCGCATCAGCAGTCCGTCCATGGGCATCTCGGCGATTTTCTCTGGATCCAGCAAAGCCGCCCAAAGAACCAGAACGCGGTCGTCTTGAACGATCCGCCGGCCAGCAATCTTCCCTCGGAACGTGCCTTTCATCCGCGGCATGTCCACGATCGAGCCGAATTCTCGCTTGAATGCCGACTCGGTCACATCGACCACCTACACTGGTAGCTTAGACGCTGCCAGCTACAGTCAGTACTCAAGGATACCTCCCCATACCTGGTCATGGAAGGCATGAGGGTCAAACCCCTGCAGGGTCATGTGATGCCACACCGCCTCCGAGATGTCTTCAACGCTGAACGGTCCCACGCGCGAGTCAAACACCTCGACGATCGTGCCAAATTCGTCGTCGTTGCGTGCTTGGACCTCGCGCACGGACGGAGACTTGCACGCAAAGCGCTCGTCCGCAAAGACTTTGTCCACCTCCGCGTGCATCTCGGTCATCGTCGCGTCGAGCTCGTCAAACACGGCCGGATCATCCAGCGCGCTCGACTCTTTCCACTTGCGCACACGCTTGGCCGACAACGGCACGAGAAACTGAGGCAACACCGTATAAAACCATCAGCCACCGACCACATTATCATACACTATAGAAATTCCGAGCGTACCTCGGCCATAGTCCGCTTCTTGATCAGTCGCTCGAGGTTCTTCGCGACGCGGGTCTGTTCCTCCAGCATCGTGCGCAGCTTGACGTTCTCGACTTCCGCGCGCTGTCGCTGCGTGTACTGCCGCGCGGCTAGCTCTTCCCACACAAACGCCAGCGGCTCGGAATGGTCTGGCTTGGCCGCGTCATCATCGGCTCCGGTGGCGTCGCCTTTCTTTATCAACAACAACTCGTTCTCGAGCTCCTCCACAACGCCACGCAGGTACACGAGCTCGTCCTTCTGGCGCGTGCGGCTGCGGTTGGTCGAGCTGCGGTTGGGCGCCGCCACAGACTCGGCGTCGCCGGGCTGCGGATTCACTTCTCCGACGCGGTTGACTCCGAGTGGCTGGTGCGGAAGACTGTGTCTGGCGCCTTTGCTCCCTGCGGCTTCAAACGCCGACTCGCCGTCGGAGAGCTCATACTCATCCACGAAAGCTAGCGCCGCGTGGAGCGTCGCGTGGTCATCGCTCGCGTCAACAAGCGCAGGGGATGGGAGGCTTTGGATGGCGGCGTCTATAGACGGCAGCTGAGACGACGGAGGCACCATTGCTGATCGAGAGAAATGCGAACGTGGCGAAGACTGCAGCGAAATCGGGCCGACGCGACAATCACTCTGTGTCATGAGCTCATTTCACCGTCACAATTGATATTTGTCCCCCAGACATTAGTTTAAGAATGTAGCCATTTAATTGCTTCAACACGGCGGTGAGCCTGAATGTTCCTGCACTGCCTTGAGCCACGCCTTGTCGAGCATCAGCGACTCGACTCGTTCGCAGTGCTCGCGCATACGGGAGCGGAAACAGTCTGGAGATTCATCCCAAGTGTTTGGCTTGCAAGTGGGGACTGGAACCTCTCGCATACAAGGTGTCGTCATCAAGTACGTTTGCACGAGTGAGACAGGCGATAGCGCGCTACAAGTCTGTGGTTTTCGCGTGATTGGCTGCACGTGCAACCACACTTGCTCCGTCTTTGAGAAGGTCTTGGTGGATTTGCCTTTACGTACGCGCGTGGTGAGCTCAATTGCAAACACCACTAGCACTCCGCCGGGCAGCTCACACCGACGGCCCACCGCTTTGCTCTGGATCACAGTAGCACGCGTCTCGCCAACCGCGTCGGAGCGCATGACGACTTCCCGCGCGATGCACATGTCGTCGCCATCCATGTGCTGGTACACCAAATCGATCAGTATTTTTTTAGGCAGATAGGAATGAGGCCACGGCTTCGTACCCAAGCTGATGGCATCTCTTCGTCGACTTCGTGGTTCGTCATGTAGTACCACAGCGCATCGCTCAGCGAGTGAAACTCAAAGGGCATGAAGCGCGAGTCGGTGACCTCCACCATATGGCTCGGGGACGTCGCGAATTGCGGAGCGACCATCTTGGTGGGCTCAGTGCCTTGCGATAGTGTGGTAAACTGCGTCGAGTTGGAAATGGACGGCGCAAATTCACACATTTGCTGGGTTTTCAGACGAAGGTGTTCCCAGCCAAACTGGGAGAAAGACGACGACACATCCTGCACCAGAGGCGGCGAGGGTCGTGTGGTCATCCGCTGCGGCTATGGTGAGCAATTTTCAGCACAAGATTGTACAAGGAGGACGAAGAGCGAGGCCGCTCACCTTTTGCCAGCACTTGTTGTGGAGCAGCTTCCGAAGCCGTCGAATCAAGCGAGTTTGGTCATCAATTCGAGTTCGCAACTGAACATTCTGGATCTCAGCTTGGCGACGTCGCGCTCGTTGACTGGAGCACACCGCTTCCCATGCAGACGACTCCAGAGACCCGGCGCACTTGAATGTTTCCAATATTTCACGTTTCCACTGGAGAAGTTCTGCATGCTTGTCCAGCAGCACGGCTTCCTCTCGGAGAGCGCGCAGCTCCAAGCGCGTGCGCTTGGCCGGTGCCAACGTTGTGGCCGCAGATTTTGGACGTTCACCGTCAAATGCGTCGATGAAGGCGAGAGCTGCTAGTAGCGTTTCGTCGTCGGTCGGAGTCTCCATGGTCCAAAAAAAAAGGTGTGGTGATCAGCATTGTGACTAAAATAGGAGTCACTGGCCGCCTTTTTTTGAATAGGCCGCTTAAAATCGGCCTATTAATATGGACGCTGACACAGTCGTGGCAAGAATGATTGTGATTAGAAACTGGCCCCAAGCACAATCAAGCACCCACTTCAAAATCTACCGTAGATGAACGGTTGCAAGGTTCGACCGATTACAATGTGCAACAGCACTGTACAACACACCTCTGCCAGTGGGATAAACTTCAGGATTCGGCTACAGTACGTATCGGTGTGTCCAACACTACTGAACAGTATTCAATAGTCTTGGACACATGGATACTGTACACACTGAAGAATGAACAGTTATTTTAATAGCTGTTGAAATTGACCGGCGCCAGGATTTGAAGTTGGAGCCAATTTTATGAAATTAAATAGGCATTAGATGATATAAAATGTAGCCATGTCAGTGTCAGAAGAACTGTGGTGTGATCTGCGTGCCTGGCTTAGTTGAACGACGATTTTGTAAGCACGAGCGACTCGACGCTGTCCCAATACTCCTGCATTCTGCCATACATGCAGTCGACGTAGGCGTTCAAGCTGATATCAGATTTGTTCACATGTGTTGCACTTTGTCGAGTCGACGGCACGGAGATTTGATACGTTTGTGCAGTAGCGATGACTGGAGAGGTCACGGAATCTGTCACCCGAGGGTGCACGATTGTCCAGTGCTGCTCGGTCGTCGAGAACACGGTCTCTTCTCCGAATCGCACGAGGATCTCGTTCACCTGCACCACGAACTGGGTGCTCCCCGATGCGAAGCGATGACTCGCCGATTTGTTGTGGAACACATCGTTCTGGTCTTCCGGCGATCGAGGGCTCCATCGAACAATCTGCTCCCTCTCGAGGAAAGTGTTGGATGTGATTTTGTCCTACGAAGAACGCAGGTCAATCCACCATGTTTACAGTACATAATGAATGTATCACGACAGAGGGGGGGGGGGGG
>JAADWZ010000322.1:0-35362 GCA_023336445.1 Pythium dissimile | reverse complement strand
TAGCCCTCGTGCCATGTTGCTCTGTGTCCTTCGGTGGACACACATCTCCAACTCCACGCTTGACTGTGTTCATGGTCATTCGTGGAACATAGTCCACTGTCCACTTGGATCTCATTTATCATCATCATCATGGATCTCGAAACTGTTTGGGCTGGCTTTCATGTGCCATCCACTAGAGGGAGGTGTCTATGCTCACGTGTCGACTGGAGCGCGGTTTCAGCAGCGTGTTGTCGTGCGAACTGGTGCAGCAGTTTGATTTGGAAGCCACGCCAGCGCTGCGAGCAGGCGCGTCGGTGACCTTGAGCACTGGAAAACCGGAGGATTTGGACGGATGGGTTCCGGTTGTGCTGCCTGGGTGGGGTTATCTGGCGTATGTGAGATCATCGGATATTGTTTCCCCCGAGCGCGATTCGATCGGCTCCAGCTCGTCCGATTCGTCGAAATCGTCTAGCATTCACCGCGTGTTCATCGTGAACAGCCAGTTGAGCGAGTTAAGTTCCTTCGGTTTATCGAAGCCGTCGGCTCATCAGTGACTCGCCTATCCATCATGGACCGGCGGTATTTGTTGCAGAGAAACGCGTTCGTGAAGGTGCTCGCCGCGGGCCCCAACCTCGAGTCGCTCTCTCTCGCAGAAGCTCGCGTTCTTGAGCGCAGTCAAAGCCAGTAAGCTGCTCTCGAACTTCTCGAGTGATTTGGGCTCGGATGTGCTCGCGGAGGTTTTCCGCTTTGCCGCGCAAGTTGCGACGCGTCGCTGCTCGATGGTCGTATAGGCTAAATTCGACGAGGATTCGAGGTTGATGGAGCTCTGGTGGATTGGCGAAGCAAGTGCGGTTGTGCTTGACAGTTGTGGATTCCAGCTAAACACGACCATCAGATCCCTGCATCCGATCGAACATGCGTGAGAACAAATTCTTTACTCACATTGGAGGAAGTCTTGCGGAAGTCGGACGCTGAATTGGGCATGTACATGTTCTTCTCTCGACTTTATTTTGCGCTGGATTCAATCATTGTCATCGAGTTGCTGGTCGTTGGGAGGTCTGTCGTTGGCTCGTCAGTGTTTGTCGCCAACTACGAAGATCGCTGTGGCGTCGAAATCAAACAACTGCTGGTTGCGACGACCGGTATGGACTGCCCTCGTTGTAGATTGGACAAGAGTACATGCTTGTGATCGGTGAGGGGTCGAAAACAAGGGTGAAAAAAAGCAGGGAGTCTCCACGGCTCTTCCTGGCGACCAATGCTTTTCCAATACCACATGCCCAAGAGTTGGACGTGGATACAAACCAACCCGCCGCTACTTCGACCTCCACAAAAGAAGCACGACTACTGGTCGCGGATCTAGTAGCTGCCCACAGTTTCCGCATCGACTGTGCGTGGCATCATAATATCAATTAGACGTCGACGCCGTTCAGGCACAAACTCGAAGATTGACGCGACGATTCCTTCGTCCAACTGCTGGATCGCATCGATCGCAGTTGACGGTCGCTGGCTGGTGCCCCAGATGGCGCTCAAAAACGCCATCTTTTCTCGTGAGCCCAATGGGGCGACAGGCGTGGGGAGCATCACGTCATGGTGCTGTCGTAAACCATCGAAAACTTGGTGCACACTCGTCACGTTCGTGGTTGCCAGCGGCAAGTGGACCTTCAGCACTGCGAGACGCGCGTTGTTTTCGAGCATGTGGAGAACCACGTCGAGTGCGTCCGAGTCGATGATGTCTTCCCCGTTAGTCGTGCAGAACACGTCGATCTCAAGCGCTTCTAGCCGTTGTGCCATTTCATGGCGCGGCTCCGCAAGCACGTTCACCAAATCAATTAGTTCCTGGAATCCAGGCTCCGTCAGTAACTCGACACCGATCGAGAGCCGCTTGAGTTGGGGACACCGCGAGCTCGCAAAGCATTCCACAAAGACGGCCAGTCGATCGGGTACAGCCTCCCACAGCACAAATCCTTCCAGGTTCGGGCACGCGTCGAACACTTGAGGACACCAGGAATCCAGCGCTCGTTCGCGATCCAGTAGACGAAGATGTGTGACGCCGCGTCCAATGACACTAAGCAACGCGAGCATAGCCTCCACGCCCTCCGGTTCAAACTGGGACATCTCGAGCTGCATGTTCGAACGGATTTTGTCTTGCACTTGGTTTGGACTCAATTCGACGGATGAAACAACCGCGTCTCTGTCTCGCACCCATGCTGGACCCCAGCCGTGGAGCAGAACGCACCACCAGCCGCTGATATGATCCAAAACCACGAGATCGGATATGTTCATGTGGTGGACAGTATGGCTTGGATCGCTTATTACCGTCGGATCGTAGAGAACAACTCGACTAGCCGATATTCGCGTGGTCTTGTAGCTGCGCATAGTGCTGATAAAGTGCGGGAACAGAATCTCTAGCGGGTCGTCAGCCTCGAGAAGTTCCCGCATCATTGCAACATGCGTTCTGGTGAGATGCACGCAGCGCACAACAATCTTGGTGAGCGAATTCTGCGCGAATGCGCAGAATGCAACAAACGCCATCCACTGAACAGTGGGACGGCGGTCTGAGATCGCAGGAAACTGTCCTGAAGCATCATCAAAGCCGAAATTGACCTCACGAACCGACGTGCTCACGACCATTGCCGACAGTAAAGCCTGTGCGACCGGGGGCTCGGTCGTATCGGATACAAACACTCGCTGGAGCGCTCCCTGCGTGCCACTCGCACGCGTACCCAGCAATGAAACCGTGGAATTCACCAAGAACCCACTGTTGTCGGTCGAAATCTTCAAGTGGAGCTGTGCAAGGTCAGCAAACGCGATCTTCTTCGCGTAAATCTCGACCATTTGCCGAAAAAACGGTTCTTCCACACACGTAAATGGGCAGATCTCGTTCACCACGCGACGCACGCGACTGCGCAGCTTGTCCAGCAAACGTGGGTGCTCTCTCTGCTCCGTTAAAACCGCATTTTGCTGCGCCATCGCCAGCGCCGCCAGTGACGGCAGTACGATCAGCAAGTTGGCTCGCCACGGGCGACGAGGGTTGAGTCGCAGTCGCACCGGGATCTCGTGGTGGTGTACGCCTTCTTCTACCTTGGCTTCAAGTAGTGCTCGTACATGCGCGTATTCGGGCGTTAATCGGTTCCGCTGGCTTGTGGGCGCCGTCAGTTGTTCGCAGAAAAGGGTGCAATACGCCATGTCGGAGCAGACCACGTCGTAGCCGCCCACGCGCGGCAGCTCGCGCGGCTCGAGCACGAGCGCCGTCCAGTCGCGCGCGAACGAGTAGAAGCTGGCGCCACGCAGCTCCAGCGCGATGACGCGCCACGCGGCGGCGTCGACGCGCGAGAGCAGCACCAGCAGCTCGATCGCTTCCAGCCACCGCGTGAGGGCGACGCTGCGATTGTCGGGGAATATCCACTGCAGCCAGAGCGTCGGGGAATAAGGGTCCAGCACGGGGTGGACGCGCATGGCGCGTAGCGTCTCCATCCACGGACTCAGGAGCTGTCCCAGAGCAGCGCGTGTCGGCGGTGGCAGGGGCGTCGCCATGCTTGTGGTCGTTTCTCCAGTGTCGTTCTGGTTACCGATTTCTTGGGATGTGGGGTCGTTTTCATCCAATGAGAAGGGTAGACGGAGGGATTCCGACCAATGACATACTCAGTTGTGTGGACATCAAGAACGACACCATGACCCCATGTAACGTTTGAGATGAAAAATCAATTTATCCGATTGCGAACATATTGAAGTTTTGTTCCAGGGCCAAGGAATACTCTTCCTCGTGCTCGTCACTGCAGCCACTGGTGTGTGGGTGTCCCTTAGGAAGCTGCATTGCACTCGGAAACGTGAGTCTGCTGGGTAGAAACAGTGGAGTAAGTGCGCGTGAAAATGTGGGGTAGTGGTGGCTTTCATCCGTGTTAAACACTAAGAGACCTACGACCTGCGTCCCACGTGGTCCATACATGGTACGTCCGCTCCACGAATGAAGACTATTTCTTCTGCGTTTGGCTTGACTAGCGGTGCTGGAAGTGACGTAGTTTAAACATTCAAGGGTCGTTGTCGGTGCCACCTTCAGCGTGGGTCGATAGGATCAGCAAGACGTGAAGGTAGCCCTCGGGCTGCTGCTGCTGCACATATAGTAGAAGCGATGCTGGTTTTGCCCGCACATGCGGTGTTCCGAAGCTGTGCATGTCTGCCCCGTCGCTGTTGTTCGATGGGTGACTGCCCCATTGGACAAAAGCAGATGCTCAGCGCCGCAGACGTTGAAGTTGCTGGTGAAAACATACTGGTGCGCGACTGTGTTAAGTCGTGCTCGTCCCGAAGGTCAATCCTCGGCGGAGCTCACAGTGACCAGAGCAAAGCAGTCGTCAGTGTGCGAGCTCTGCCGTGCTGTCCATGTGGGACAGCCCATCCTATCCATTATGTCGCGCTGCATCGCCACATTCAATGACTGTTATGAATCCGTTCAGTTGGCCAGAACTAGGTCGGTGGACATTCTCATCTCCATTTTCTCTGGAGACGTATACTCAAACCATCCACCCGGACCGAGGTACGCAAAAAGCTGCTGGATACGATGCACTCCAGCGACTACCCAATCTGACTGTACATTGACGGAATAGTGTCCAGTTGAGTTTTGACGTAAGTCATGATTCGGTAAAGTAAAGGTTTCAGTGTACAGATTTTTCGGTCTGATCGTCTACATTCGCTCGCCGAGGTGTTCCTGTGCGACCGTCTCGTCCGTGTTTTCGGCGATGATCTTGACAGCCATGATGTCGTCATTGACGTTGCACACCGTCGCGAAGCGGTCCACGATGAAGTCCACGGCGATCAGAAGCATGAACGCTGGGGGCATCTCGGTCACGCCAAACAGAACTAGGTATGCGAGCTGCGTGACGCCAAGCCCGGCGGCCGGGATGGGCGGCGTGCCCACGCACAGCACAAGCGAGATAGCAAACAAGCCCGCGAGGCGCGGAGCGGTGATCTCGACAAACTCCCCGGTCGTCTCGGCGAGGAACACGATTGCGATCGGCAGATAAAAGCCCATGGCGCTGGTGTTGGACGACGCGCCGATTGAGACCACAAAGTTGGACAGAGACTGCGAGCACACACGCGCGCGCTTGATGCACGAGAGCGTCACGGGCATGGTCGCGACCGACGACGCACACGCGAACGCGAACACATAGGCGCGTACCATCTGCTTCATGTGATTGTACGGGTTGCATCGTGTCATCAAGAACACAATCAAGGGGTAGATGAGCAGCAGTTGGAGCGTCGCCGCAATGACAATCGCGAGCACATAGTAGGCCGCGTGGCGGAACAGGTCAAGGTTGTCGGCGTTGGCGGCCATGAACGACGCTATGAACGACACGAGCACGAGCGGCGTGAGCGCGATGACCCACTCCATCATGAGGAACAGCGTGTCGCGCAACTGCAGCAAGAAGAGGTAGAGGTAGTTGACGCGGCGTGTCTTGTTGAAGTAGCCTTTGCCAGCGATCGCGCCGAGCACCATCGCGAAGCTGATAAGTGAGATCAGCTCCATGCGGACGAAGGCCGTAAACACATTGGCCGGTACAATGAACATGATCATCATGTAGAGCAAGTCCCCGAGACTAAGAGTTCCGGCGCTGGCCGCAGCTGTGGTCTTGAGAAGGTTGTTGATGTCGTGCACCACAAAGGTCGCGGCGGGAGGAAGAATTGTGGCGTTAGCCGTTGGCGCGCAGAATACGGTAGCGTTGCTGGACATCGTCAGCGTACCGTTGTTTCGGCACCGCATCCCCATGGCGTTCAGCGGCGTCGCAACAAAGGGATTGTCAGTGTGAAAGAGCGGACGAAACATGAGTGCGACGGCCATGCCCATTGTCGTCGATGCCAGCCAGAAGATGATAAAGATCTTGGCCGTTTGCCGTCCGATGATCGAGATCTTGCCCACAAACACGATGTCGCCGACCGCGACCGCGACCGAGCAGAACACGTAAGGCATCACCACGCACTGGAGCGCGCGCAGGAAGAGCGTGCAGGGCAGCGCGACCCACTGAGCGGCCACGGGCGAGATCTTCCAGAACTGGAACACGACCCCAAGGCAGAACCCGAGCACCACACCACCAAGCACGAGCTTCATCGACATGTCCTGGCTATGTTTCTCGACCGTGGAGCTCGAACTGGTCGAGTCGCGCGGCACTTCGAACATCCACGGGTCGTTGTCGCCACCTTCATGCAGGCCTTCAACGTGGGTCGGCGGTATCTCAATGTGGCGGGTCGTGAAGTTGGTGCGAGGGCTGCTGCCAAGCGTGGCGATGCTCTGTTTCCCGGCGCTTCCCAGAGTGGCAAAGCTTTGCTTGCCCGTTCCGTTACTGCTGGTCGTGGTGTGCGACTCCTGCGACTCGTAGCGCTGTCGTGGCGGCGGCGCGGCGTTCGTGCCTTCCACACTACGAATGCTGTTGGTGTTGGTGTTGCTGCTGTACAGCGCCCGCTGGTGCGCGGGGTCGAGCAATACGATGCCGTCACTGTTCATGGTGTCGATTGAGTCGAGTGCGCTTGACCAGCCAAATTGTCGAGTGCTCGGGTTCTTACCGTGACTGGCTTCGGGGCGAGGTCTGGTGAGTGAAAGCAGCAGCCGTGCGGTACGAGAAGAATCGAACTGCATCCCGGTGCATCTGTTCTTAGCGGCCAATGCAGATAAGACTCAACAAGCGGCAACAGATAAGGGTTTGGCAGCTGCGTTAAAAATACCTCGTCAAACAAACCCCGGCTTGGAGCCCGCGGAACCGATCCCTCGTGGTGTTAGTGCCCACGAACGCCACTGCTTCCCTTGGCCATATGCCACTGGCTTCGTATCTGGAACGCTTGGCGTGCGTTTTGAGCAGCAGGATTCTTATCTGTGTCTGTAAGAACTTTGACAATGCGAACATGTGCGGCGATCATGAGATAGTCCATCCGACTTGCTTTCAAGGCTAGCGACATGGACCAGTTGTTGGTCATTAACTGTGAGCTTACAATAGAGTACTGGGGAATACACAGCTAACTGATCGTAATGTACTCAGATGGAGAACCTGTCGGTCTATGGGCTTCCTCTCTCCCACGGGCGGTCTTTGCGCTCGCACAGTGAATGGATGGGTACATTCCAAACAGTCGATATGGATACACCCATCATATTTAAAATGAAGCCGTGTCGTGCGGTAGGTGTGACGACACTGTACACTCGTTACACGAGTGTATACACCTCTATTCTTTTTGCAACATACAGTCACCACACGCGATGGTGTTTGTGAACGACGGCGCGTTCGGAACCATACATTTCTCAACAAAAATGGTTTTGATGGCTATTCCTCCTCACCTTCGTCCTCCCACGGTTGGTAAGCGAAAACATTCCAGAAAGTCACCAAGACCTCGAATGGGTACGTTGCTAGGGATCTTGAGCGACCTGAGATCTGAGCAGATCGCCAGAGCGTGCGCACAAAAGCCGTCAAGGTCGAACATGTCTTCGTAGTCGTGGACGTGGATCGACTCAATGCCGTGCGGAATGAGACACAGCAGTCCCAGAGTGTTTGCGGAGGCGCTTTGCATCACACTAAAATCGAGGTTGCGGATTGGGGGAGCTTTCGAGAGAACGGGCACGGTTCCGGACGATCGACGGGTGGACCCACGCCTGGTCTCTTCCTGGCAATACCACGCGCCGTCCCGCGTTTCTAATCGGCGGATGGTTCGAACGCAGATGGCACTTTAAAAGTGAAAAATGGCTTCCTCTCTGATCGAGTCTTCTTGGATCTCATCGTAGGATAGCGGCTCGCCCACGTAAAATTGTGACGATGTCACCCACTCTGGACGGTCAGAATCGACAGTGAACATAGCCGCGAGCGGATCAAAAGCTTCCAGCACCTCACGGACGCACTGGAGTGGAGCGTCATTGAAAAATTCCATGTATAGTGAAAGTCTTTCAATGCGGTGGCTTGTGTAGCGGCTGAACAGTGCGTACGCGATCCAGCGGAACGATTCCAGCCCATGGGGCTCCATCTCGGCCGGGTCCCAGTGAGACTCGATGTCGACATCTCGAGCTGTTTTGCTGACTTGGGCCGCAGAAAGTGTTGAAATGATCTTGTAGGGCGGGATTTGTCAGAAATAAATAGGCGGCGTATCCCAGGACGGTTCCCGTGGCTCGATTGGACCATGTTCGTTATGATCGATGACGGAATCAACTCCTGGAGCGCGCCAACAAGGCTGACTCTGGTGCGCGCGGTATCGTTCACTTCGACCATCAGCAGATCGCGTACGTGGACGCCACGTTGGCTGATCTGCTGGAGAGCCTGGACCGCGCCAAGACTCAACTTTGCCCAGAACTCGGTGCCCAACTGAACGCCAACCCATCACGAGCTTCAACATGCGGCGGATCATCGCCTCCCACGGGAATGACTTGGTGGCATACCGGTAGATGTCGGCACCAATACGCAGTTAAATGGGGATTCGCTGCTCTCACGGTGCTTGACCCCCGGCAGAACATCTCGACGATACCAGACAAAGTCTTCCTGGTAGACTGCAGAGACGAAAGCTTCACCGACAATGTGCTCGCGAATCGCGTTCACTTCCGCAGGCGTCGACACAGGCCACACAACACCGACAGTCACGCTGTCCAAAGCCACCGCTTCCACAGACGCGTTCGTGTCCTGGTTTCACACTTTGCGGCCAGACCTCCCCGGCGATAGCGATGCAGCTGTCGATGTCCTGGTGACCAAGGAGGGTGAAGAGCGCGAGCGCCTCGCTTGAGTGCTGGAGATCCGCGGACTGGGCACAGCACGGAGTTCGAGCCGGGTTCTCCACCTGATCTTGCTTGATGTTCGAGAGCGAACCAAGGAAACCACTTTTCTTCAGAGCATCGAGCCAGCGCTCGCGCAGTCTTTCACGCAGCGCCGGTGCCGCAGCGGAAGACGCTGGCCTCGATGTCATTTCGCCTACGCGCGCTTTCTTCGTGTGTTTTCGAAAGAGCGCCTCGTGATATGGGCATATTCTTTGTGAAATATTTGTATCTTGATCAAGTAATTTGAAGGATTTACTGAAATACACCATGATGTATTCTCCTGTTTCAAACCGAATCGAATCTCCTCCTGTAGTACGTAGTATCGAAACCAGCCATGGCCAGATCCTGGCCTGGAATGATAGATTGCTTTTTGCCAATCCTTCGTCTCTTTGTTGTCAATGTAAGTTGTGAATCGATAGAACTGATAGTCGTCACGACTGAGTCTCATTATTGGCGTGTCCCCTTCGATTGCTTGCAGGAATGAGCTCTCTCTCCACTATATGTTTATTACGTTTTCGAACGGTCATTTGGATTTTGCACTCAGGTCGTTTGAAAATTTACGACGTTTTGCCTTTGCTCTACAACTTACACTGCGAGTAAAGTAAACCCCACTCATGAGCTTACCTCATTGTGGTGTGACCGGGATTGCTACCTGTAGACTGAGAGGACTTTGCCTGTGCGCGATCGATACCTGGAGACAAACTGGAATATCGACGAGCTTGAAATGCGAGCCGTTATATAGACGCGGGTCGACTCATTGTATGCTCGGGCTGGAGTCCCTACGCTCAGAACAGATAGACTGTGCGCATTTGAGGCTGGGCTGCAAACTCGAAGATCGATGACACGACGCTACTATCCACGCGTGATGCGAGAGACCGAAACCTCTGGCTTTCCACCACGCTGAGAAATGCAAGCTTGCTTCGAATGTTCATCGGCTCCCTACGGATCACGGCTTCTTCTTCGTCCAGTCGGAACTGACTGGGGCTCAAGCCCACCAAAGCGAGGTGCAGTCGAAAGAGTCGCTGATTCGTCTTCAGGATAGTGTTTAACAAGCGAGCGAATATTGATATGTGATCTTCGTAAATATTGAGCGCCATATCGAGTTCCTGGACGTGCCGAGTGAGCGGGTGGTTGGTATTGCAGAGAGCTTGGAGGAGTCTAGTCGCCTTGGTGGAGGGCTCGGTCGGTCGGTATCGTACACTCTACTCTCGCAGCCTACAATGGCCACGAGCTGCACTATCTGCAAACATGTCGTAATCGTCGAGGCGTACACTTGGCAAAAAATGAAGTTGCTCAAGGTCCGGACAACCAAGCAGCAGTCGCCTGCACCACTGATCTCCGCCGATTTCATGGTCATTTTCGTTGATGGTGACGCTCTTCAGGCCGTGACGGACGAGGCAGAGAAATGACATCAGCGCATCCTTGTTGAAATCCACCAACTTAATCGACATACTTCGAATGCCAACCGTCCTTGTAGTGGTCACCATCCCAGGCGGAGAACCGATGGAGCTTGCATCGGCCGCGTATACCCACGCCGAACCTCGTCCAGGAAGAATCACCCGCTGCCAAGAACCGAGACATCGATCAACAGCTTGAACCCGCAAGGGGGTCGCTGGTTCCCAAAACAAATCGGATTCGTCGTCATCACAATCTTGTGTCTTCTGCCAATACCGACGACTGGCGAGACGGCGATTTAGCCGGTTCGAATGGCTTGAGTCTCGAGGACCATCGCGATGTTGTTGGGTACGCCGAATACCTTGCTCATCATATCCACGTCGACCTCGAGGAGGCCTGTACCGCGTAGCTTCAGCTCGTCGATGTCGTGTGCTCCGTGGCGACTAAACAAAGACCACGCCATCCATCGCCAAAACGCATTTCGACTTGGCAGTCTCGCGGTACTCGAATTGACCACTCCGGTAGCTCACTGTCACGCGCTTGGTCGACGTACTCAATTGAACTGCTGATCACAGCGCCGCATTGATCCGCGCTGAAGCTCCGACGCTCAATTTGAGATGGTGGACCCCCGAGATATAGTTTCCGATCTCTCGTCCGTGACTGCCGGAATCAGCGCCTGCACAGCTTCTACGATCGTGCACGCATGTTCGCTGGAGACGTCCAGAGTGAAACCATCTAAGGTGTCAAGGTTGACGCCGAGTTGCACGATCTGACCCAGAGAGTCGAGCATTTGGCACGTGATCTCGTTGGGTGAGAATGAGATTGGAGCGATTCGAAAGCGGACGCCCGGTGGGCTTGTTGTTGAGCATCTGTCAGGATCCGAGTTAGCTTGCTCGAGACTCCGTTGTACGATGGCCAAATGCAGTATTTGACAAAGCATGAACGTCCACTTGGCAGTAGTGGTCGATTCCAGCGAATTCCACAGCGCAATTGGAATCGGTCGTGGGCGGCTTCGTTTCTCTTGGCGTATCGCATTCTCCGCCATCGCGTAGACCTCGTGGAACGATCTAGACGGCGCACCCGTACCAACGATCCGCTCCAATATTGAACTCAAGTCGTCGGGGAGCTGACTCGAAGTTCAATCAAAGCGACTGGCTTAACGTTGCTTTGAAAGGCATCACGTTCCCCGCGACACGAACATTCGAGGGTCGATAGATGGTGCAAAGCTCCTCAACGAACTTGTCGACGCCGAGCTGCGTGAGAGCATGGAGAAGCGCTAGCGCCTCGGCTTCTTTAGGTAACTGGCCACGTAGGGCGACAGAGAGGTGGCGGGGGCAGTCGAGCCGCCGAAGATTTTCCAGAGCATGGTATCGATGCGGAAGACCGAAGCGTCTTCTCAATGTCGTGCGCGACCTCGCTCTTCCAAGCGCGCGCAGCGTCAGGTACCAGCTGCTGAGCCGCGCGCGGATCTCCTGCGCCGCAACGGTGGCCAGCGGAGTCGCCATTATCCACTGGAGAATGGAGAATCTCCAGTTGGGAATCTGTCCAGAATCCAGGAGCTCCCTTCTGCATCAACCTCGAACCTGCCGCATTGTTGGCTGATTGGGGAAACGTGCCGTGACCAGCAGGCTGGATAGCGTAGACATGGACCCCATGTTGACTTCGGAGCCAGTGTCTAACTCAGTAACGGTCTGTGAATCGAGAACGATCGGAAATTTTATATCATCATGTCATATTACACGACAAGAGACAGCAGACTAGGTT
This sequence comes from Pythium dissimile, assembly GCA_023336445.1. Taxonomy (NCBI): domain Eukaryota; phylum Oomycota; class Peronosporomycetes; order Pythiales; family Pythiaceae; genus Pythium; species Pythium dissimile. The sequence continues at coordinate 23,454 of JAADWZ010000322.1, read as the reverse complement.
AGGAACAGGAATGATCTATCCATCCGATACAAACCATTCTGACTCACAGCTAGGCCAGATCTGCACAAGAGTACATCCCCACTTGACGACACGATGGATGCCACACAGGCATCAGCGCGGCGGCTCGAGGCGCTCGTACCTGCCTGGTACGACACGCTGATGCTGCTGGAGCTTCGCTTCGCTATCACCCGCGGAGACTACGGCGAGCTCCAGGGCATCGGCGTGGAATGGAGACACCCCACGCTCCCGCACGAACCGTCATTGCGGTCGTTTGAAGCCATCGGCGTGCTCGCGCTGCTGGCTCACGTGGCGCCCTCTCTCTGGGTCAAGACGCTGCAAGCGGTCGGCGTGATCGTAGTCCCGGTTGAAGAGTTTGTGATGGATAATTTCAGTACACTGCCGCCGATTCGTTCGGTTGAGATCCAGATGCGAAGCGGCCAGGATTGTGTCCGTCTGTGCGAGTTTTTGACCAGCATTGGAGGCGGTGTGCCGACCGACTACCTTGCGTTCCGCGATCGTGCTGGCGAGGGAGGATTGGAGCAGTTTGTGCTTTCTGCGCGCATCGCATCAGCTCACGCCCCCATCTTCTATGAAGACCCCACGCTGCTGCCCGTGCTGCGCGCGCTTGAAGGTCTGTCCGCACTGCAGCAAGCTCATCACTCAAGCCGTTCGTCATCGTCATCGAGTCTGTTGGCGATGTTCAACTTGTTGATCGATGAGGCCGACGTGTACCGGTTGCTGCACCCTAGACTCAATGTGGAAGCGGTTGGGCTGATGGGGACAATCGCACAGAGCGGGATCAAGGTGCCGCGAGTGGGAGGGTGCTTTATCGAGCCAACTCACCAGAACGCCGCGGTGGTGGTCGCCAGTCTTCAGGCTCTATTTGGTGTGCACACCACCACCGAGCGTCACGCGTTCGTAGCGCGTCGTGTGCAGATCGCTCCCGAGTTGAACCAACGCACCCTGACACCCGCGTTTTTCAGTGCGATTGCATCTAGTGGATCCATCGACCGCATCGATGTTAGCACGGCGTATTTGCACGCGGCAAGTCCGGAGGCGGCTCGCTGGTTCGCGTATGCGGCGTTCCACTTCGCGCAAGATTCCCATACTCAAGCGAAGCTCAAGTTTGATGGCGTCCCACGATCCGTTACTACTGCTGTGATTGGTGCACTGGCTAGCGTGAACGATCCGCTCCTGCTGCTATTTGGCGACCACCACGCCAGCATTTGCCAGTTTCAAACCGTACGCGTGTCGGCGTCGTCTTTCGTACTCTACGACCCATTCACGACCACTGGTCAAGACAACTTTGTGGTGGAGCACCTTCCCCAGCACGGGCTTCGTGTACTCGCTCGCCTAGGAGGATATTGGAGCGTGCTACTTCCCGGTTGGGGTCAAGCATGGGTTCGAGAGAGTGGTGCGTCTGTCGCTTCTGGTCATAATTCTTTCAAACCTCGGCTGCGGTGGATTGAAGTTTGTGGCATCCGCGCTGATCAGGAAGCTGATTTGTTCGCATTTCTCGAGACGATTGGACCACACATTGGGAAGCTCGTGCTCAACGGAGAAGACCAAAGCCAAGTGCCACTCGATCTCTGGGTCCCTCGCATCCTGGACACCTGTCGAAATGTAGAGGATGTGACGCTGGCCACCACCAACCCAATGCATCTCCTGACAGTCACGCAATGTCTTCTCACCCGCCCAAGCAACCTGAAGAAACTCAAACTTTCCATCCACAGACTCAAATACGACGTCGTTGCTCATGTGATGGAGCTGCTGCACGCCGTCGCTGACCTTCACACCAACCAGTTGGAGTCGTTCAGCTTTTCTGCCTCTGGGATGGAATATTCGTACCCTGCGCGCAATCCCGGCTTGGTAGACGCACTGGCCCGGCTGCTCGACACGAACTGTCAGCTCACGAATGTGGTGTTCGACATCCCCTTTGGCGTCGCGACCATCGCCGATCGCGATGCCTTTCAAAAGCGCGTGCGACGCCACAACGGCGGCCCGGCACGGGCGTTTCTCCGGTACAAACTGGCGTTTCTCAGTGCGATGTGGGGAGACATCACCCGCAGTCCGGCAGCTGCAGTGACGTCGCAGCTGGATCATCGCGTGCTGAGCAAGATTCTCCAGTTCGCAGCTATCTTCCCACGGCGGTCGATCTACGTTGCGCAACCTGAAGTGGCTGAAGACAACGAAATGGATGGTGCAGACGACGACGATTTCTTTTGGATGCGATAGTCCAACACGGCGCTTCTGACAGAAGGTTGTTGATTTTTGATTTTGTTTTCGTTTAAATGCCTTAGTCCAATACTAGTACTTGTACAGTGCTTCCGCCAGAATGGTTTTGATTTTGTTCTCATTTTCATGTAGACCAACATGGTTCTGTTGCATACTACCAACTTGTGAATCCGCAGGGAGAAAGCTGAACGTGTGCTGCATTTGGTTCCGCCAGCGGATCGACAAATGAGCACGAAAATTGGAAACAAAACAACTTCCAATCCGTTGACCGACCGCAATGTATAGGGTTTCTTGTGCGTGACGAGCAAAGCATCGATCCAAACGGAGACCAGCAACCTGGAAGATGGCCCCGATCACACCTGCGTCGAGCCCACGCAGCACCGTTCGCTGGGCACCTACTGGTCGGCCCGTAGTTCAGCGTAGAAACCCTAGTTCTCGATGGCCAGCGGCTCCACACGGCCTTGGTCTTGAACATGGAGAAACAATCAGCAGCGACTCGATATCGTCATCCAAGTGTCGAATTTTTAGATGAATGATGGTGAGGCGTAAGAAACGATTGTTGGCAAACATTCGTCTCAGCATCTCGGTGATAACAAGGTGTTCGGTTCGCTGCATGCGGATCGTCAACCGCAACTCTTCAAGCTGTCGCGTCAGAGCATGGCGAGAATCGTCCAATGCCTCCAGGAACTCGTTCACGTACCCCGTGTCGATATCTAGGGGCCGTTCCACACGGATACAGTGAATCTGACTGTTTGATTATCCATGAAAACTTGTAAGCCTTGCGAAGCATCGCCTCCACCGCCTTGATAGTGTCATCCAGTTCATTATCGGAGACTTCCAGTGTCACTTGCAGCTCTTGCAATTGCTGAGCAAGCGGGTGAGCTGGGTCTCCGAGAGCGTGAAGGAATCCGATGAAACCATGTGCTGGGGTCACCGTGTGTTTTGGAACTGAACTGAACAATCGGTGGCAGACTGAGCGACTCGAGGTCCGTGCACATATGTAGAACACGACGTAGCCAATCAGCGCAAGGGAATGAATCCTCTGCTTCTATGTCCTCCATCAGATCACGGCTCGTCAGTCCACAGCGAGCAAGCTCCAGAAACGATATAACAGCGTTATTCTCACGAGTCACGACCACAGCTACCGTGGGGATCGAGGATCCTCTCTTCTGCTCGCTCATCGTCGAATATGTTGCCGTCGTCGTAGTCCTCGATGTCTTTGGTGCGAACGACGTCGTTTGGTGGACCCAGCTGACTCCCCACCCGGGAAGGACGACTTGTAGCCAAAAGAATCCACGCTCTCCTATCACTTGAACGCACACCGGTTCGGCCGATTTCCACACGTTGTCCCCGCGCCCGAATATTGATATCTCGGTAGGGTTGTTCAGGTAAAGGCGATAGGTCGGATCCGACCGAAATTTTTGCGGAATGCGGCCGATTCCCGAGGTTTGAACTGATCTCGAACACCTCAGCAGCGGGGTTGACTGCGTCGACAATTGCTCTGACTCCCTGGAAGTCGCGAAAGCCAGCGGCGCCAATGGTCAACGTCAGTTCTTGGATGTTGTGATGCGCGTGCGAGCTGAAGAGCGAGTAGGCGATCCTTCGCCAGAGCGTCTGCCTGTCCGAGCCATTCGAATGCTGAGCAAGTGTGAGGTTGACGTGCTGCACAGTAGTGCTCACTTGGATCGCGGAGAGTAAAAGTTCCAGCGTGGTTTTGTCAAGCTTGTCCGCAACATGGACTTCGCGAACATCGAAAGTTGAATTGATGGGTTGTTTTGTGCCAGATCAAGGTAATAAACGCTGCAGGGTCTCGATCTTCTTTGCACCGTCGGACAGCGAAAAATGGGAGGCTGTCGATACAAACACCGAGCTGGGAAAGATGGCAGAGATGATCCACCGATTTGGTGTCAAGCATTCGGACCGATTCGAAAGCAATTTTGGTGATTCCAAATCGCGCGCAGCCGACACTCGCGGCGGTCCATTTGGTCGTGTCCACCGATTGGAGGCTGTTCTGGGCGACAGCGAGTTGCACGCATTGACGGAGCATGTATTCCCAATCGACTCGACGTGCTTGAAGGGACCACTGGGCCTCAGCACACTCAAGAGAGCCACCTTGTTCTCCACGGGGTATGCCGACACGATCGCAACGTCCTCTTCCCACTCGTCCTGGATCTCCCCTCTGAACTGGATCATCACAATTTAGGTGCAGCAACGCGAAAAAGTCTAACACGACGGGGTCCTCGAATTATTCATCATCTTGATCGTCGTGACGCACCATTGTATATCGCCAGCTCAAGTCTCTACAACGTCGATGTGAGTGAGTGGTTGGCGTCACACAGCGCTTTCAGGGCCACAGAGGCTTCAGCACTTGGCACGGAGAACAGGGAGGGTTTACTTCTTTTTTTTGTTTCGTTACTGATCAAGTGGAGTCGATTGAGCGGCGATAAGACGTACTCTAGTAGCTCCTGAACTATACTATAACTGGGTAGCTGAGGCCTCAGCCATCAGCCGCTAATCGATCCACTGGGCGAAGTCGCCCGGGAGGAGGCTGTGCAGGTGCTGAAGTTCCGTTCATGGGTGTGGACTGGTGGACGTGATGCTACGGCCTTCGTCCATTGCGACGTTGGCGGCTGTGTCCGCCATCTTGTTGTACGCGCGAAGGTGATGGCGCCACGCCGAGACGTCGAGCAGATCGGCGAGGCGGTGGGCTTTGGTATAAAGGAGGAGGAGGCGGGGGTGGCGGGGCGGGCGATAGTGCTGTAGTTGTCGTAGTATGAGTTGGCTTTCACCGACGACCTCCAATCTCAGCCACTGATTCTGGAGCACTGCGCTGAGCCCTTCCACAACGCCTCGATATTCGGCTTGGTTGTTGGTCGTGGTTTTGTGGGCCATGCTCAGCGCTGCGCTCTAGACGATGACGGCAGTGGTGGGATCAGCGGACGTGCGGACGATGACTGCCCCGGCTCCACCTGGGCCGGGGTTCCCGCGTGATCCCCCATCAAAGAAAAGGAAAAATGGGGCGTGGCAGGATCCTCGTCGGGAAGCGGGTCGAGGTCCGCTGCCTGTAGCAGAAGGGAGAGCACCGCCGCTCCAGCGTGGTGGTGATCTTGATGCAAGAGGTCGTCACACACGAGTCCAAACCCGGGCCGGCACCCATGCAGCAGCTAGAAGAGCGGAGTCGCTCGCGTTGCGGAAAGGCAGACCGAGGTCCGACCATCGGTCGGAACCAGCTGCCAACGGTGCTGCGTCGCGGGGCACTGACAGAAGATGTGGCGATCGACCCGCCTGTCTATCCGAGCTCATCACAGTGGGGGCAGCCGCGCCGTTGGGCGCTGCGGTCCCACCCGGAAAAGGATCAGGTTTTGAGCCTGTAGAGGAGAAGGCGCTGACGGCTGCTGGAGTGGGGCAATGGACGCCCACGACAGACGTGCAAGTGCTGCTCCCAAGGCCGGCAGTCCGTTTGACATTTTGGCGACACGTGCCGCGACCGCTGCGACCCCGGCAGTTGTAGACGCTCGCCGCACGACTGCTTTAAGCCGCCGCTTAGAGAACTGACGCGAGGAGGCCCAGATTGAGACAACGGGGGACAGAAGTGTGTGGGGGTCAAACCGGGGAGTTGGGGAGTTGGACGTCGCACTGCCCGCCGAGCGAGAATCTCGGCGTCACTCAGGGTGACGACGGGCCCCAAGTCGATTTCCACCGTCGGGGTCGGCGCCCATCCGAGGCGAATGGCACCGCCCTCGCTGCGCAGGAACCATTCGCCTTCTATGGCGGGACGGGGGTATAGTTGGTTGGCGGCGTTCTAAGGAAGGAGCACGGCCGGATAATTGCAGACTATTGCGTCACAAAGGGGCTAGAAGGGGGTCGCTGCCCTGTTCGGAAGGAGATAGGATCGGGAGCTGGTGGATGTGCTCGTCGACGAGATCGGTATCGGCTGGCTCAGGTTGAGGCACCATGTCTTTCGGATGAACTCAATCCTGGCCATGGGCCAGGAAGAAGCACTTGGTACCAGCCACGGTTCAACTCGGTGGGGAGGTGGAGAACGCGAACCGCTTCACTTGTTTGATGTCGTAACTGTGCCCCTCCATCTGAAGGAGGTCGAGCGTCGACGTGGATTCTTCGTCGAGATAGCCGCTTCCATCCGGCTGCTTGAGATAAAATGTTGATGAACCGATCCAGCCGAGGTTCCCGCTGGCGTCAGAATCAAGCAGTACGCCAAGAGGACTCGGAGACTCGAGAACGTTCCGAACTTGTTCCAAATCAAGCCAATGGATGGCGTCTGCATCGATGCTGATTTCGTGGATTTGATGGCAAGCATGTGAGCTGAACAGAGCATACGTGAGTCACCGAAAACTGTTGGCGAGCCTGGAGATCCTCTTCACCCATTACGCTAACGTAATCCCTCAGGATCAGCACCAGGTTTTGTACAGACGGAGACAATAGCAGCGCAGAAAGTAGCGCCGCCATCTAGTGGAATGGCATCTGTCTGATATTTTGACGGCTCGAGCACCGAGCTCGCTTGTCAACTGACAGCGGGCGTAGGACTGGTGGAACGGTTTGGGTCTGCCATGACCCATCGCCTTCTTCTAGAGCATCAAGTGACCGAGAGCGCACGCCGTGGCGCGCGATCCATGCCATGAGTGAGACACAATGAAGGTCCATTCCATCCAGCGACGGGTTAGTGACATCGACTTCACGATTTTGATTCGCGGGTTCCGCTTCCACGCTGCTCGCTGCTATAAATCCGATTTACTTAAAAATGTAAAAACATTTTCATAATAGTCGTAATTCTCGATTAAATTAAAATTACGATTATAATTTTACCGTCCAAGCGCATTGAAAGTGCACCATATACTACTGTACTCTGGTCGGAAAACATGGATTTAGTGGACCGAAACTACCCATCGTGATGTCGGGTGCGGCTCTTGTTAGCATCGCCGGTTCTAGTCTTCAGCTTCTTCTTGGATGGGTGGAGGAGCGAAATGAGAAATCCAACGGGAAGCGACAAGCATCTAGAAACACCGAGTTAATGACGCTACAGATTGTCGTACTTGATCAGCACTTGGCGCGCGTGGTGCTGAGCCGCGAACTGGAAGATGGTCATGAGCATGCTATTGTCGAGACCATCGCGGATGACTCCGCCTTGTCGTCCTCTCGAAAGTACGCTCAGCATCGCCAGTTTGCTGCGCATAGCAAGCGGACCGGAGCGAATGGTTGCAGCTTCGTACTTCTCGTCGATTTCTCGACGAACCGCTAACAACTCCTAGCGCAGTGTGTGCAAGGTTCCGTTCTGTGCGAGCATCTTGTGCAGCAACGCCTCAAATGCCGCAACCTTCTTCTCTACTTCGTCCGCATCGTCTTCTCCGTCGTCGAAGACACCAAGGGAGAGGTCGAGCTCCTGTAGCGTCGAGGTGAGCGGATGGTCGTTGTCGGACAAAGTCTCCAAGAACTCAGTGGCTTTTCTCGCGATATCTCAGTAATTTCCAGCCGTGAGCTGTTGCAGTCGACACGTCCCTTGGACAGCACAGTGGACCGATTCGGGCATTCGATGATCCGCGCTTGCACCGGTGTCGGCGGCTGAATCGGCCATCCATGCATCCGATACTCCGGAGATTTGTTTGGTGTCGTGGTTCATGGTCGTATCGCCCTGTCTCACCGGGGTGCTTGCCGTAGAACAACGTAGAGGAGAGCCATCCCAAATCTTCATCGTGGTCTGAGTCGAACATCAAGGTCATCGGATTGGCGGCGGCCGTGATACGACAAACGTCATCGAGGCCGACTGGACGGATCAGTTGCGCGTCCAACGTGATGCTCTGGATGTCGTGCCGGGCGTGGTGGTTGAACAAGGCGTATGCGATCCAGCGCCAGAGAGTGCGCAGATTCTCCACCTCTGGCTCAGCTCGAATGCGGTCCGACAGAACCTCCAGCGCTTGTGGGTTTTTTTTTCAAGCGAGATATCCTGCACCGACCGAGAAGACTGCAGCGCTGACAGCAACGACGGGACCGAATGTGGTGCGGTTGCGTCGGTGAGCGTGACAGATCGAAGCCCCATGTTCTGGCGCAGAGACCCTGCTGCTGTTGCAGGACGGATCGCAGCGCCTCGGCGACATCGCTGATCGCTTGAGGTGTATTCTCCACGTCAAGCGATCGCAGCTTGCTAAAACGCACGCCTTGCTCAGCCATCAGCATAACCATCGCGAGATCTGCGGTTGACATCCGTTCAGCAGCCTCGCCTGTGAGATCCACGGCCACCACTTTGATCCAGGTGCAACGTTGCGCTATAGTGCGAGGCGTCGCCGGCTTGGACTCACGGAATGCTTGTCTCATGGTCAGAACCACGGCATTGGCAATCATTCGACGGCAGTCTTCACTCGACCGGCACGCCGTCTGAAAGGACACGACTGCAGGAATTCTGCGCGCACCACTGGTCGCCGCTGTCGCCGCTGTCGTCGCGTAGCGGTGGAACAGTTGATGGAACTCTGGTGACGCAGCTTCTGCGTCAAAGACATGGACCATCACAGTCTTGAATCGTCGTCCGACGGCAATGAGAGGACGAGTCCGATGGGCCGCAGCTGCGCAAACTCCCGTTGCGCCGTCACGAGGTGAATCGCCGGTGCGCACAGCGGCCAAAGCGCGAGCAGGAACTGCTTCCAGGCGCCAACATCGATCTCTGCGAGGTACAGCAGCGCGAGCGCTCCGTTTACACGCTAAAGCTGCTCCGAGCCGTCGTCGATGCCGCCGACTTCGCGCCGCAGCCACAGCATGTCGCACTCGGGCGAGCCCGGCGGTGTCTCCGCGGTATCTGGGAGGTCGACGTCGCTGTCGCAGACGAGGTCGCCGTCGATGCCAATGAGGTGGCGGGACCATCCCTTCGCGATGGCCGTCTGGAGACGTAGAGTTCGCTTGGACGAGGCCGTTTCGAAGCTGATTGATGAGACCGTTGATGATTGACGAATGGTCAGCCAACAGCCCAGATTCTTGGCTTGTGTTGCCAAGCTGAAGATGCTCGAAGGGTTTTGTGACAAAAGAAAAAACATTCTCTTGTGTCACGAAACCCTTGAACGTCCTCTGCAACGTTAGAAAGCTGAGGACGTTCAAGCACCATTATCAACGTTAGAAGCTTACGTTTTGACGTCAGTCAGCAATAACAAGCAGAAGGACAAAGCACACAGTACTAGCTTCTAATGTTGTCCAGTCTGGACAACGGCTGTAGTCAGTACTGCAAGGTTACAGTAACTTTCGTTCGGTTGGCTTGCGGAAATTCGGGCTTTTGCAAAATGGGCTTTTCGTCTGTTCGGAAAGAAGCTGAACAATAATGCCAAAGTTTCGATTTTTGCAACGGACGAAGTACAATGGAAATGTAGGCAAAGACAGTCTGATTCTCTCTTACTCGTGACAGTTGGAGAGTAGGGTTAAGAGCTAAACACGACTACAGGAGTAGGAAGGCGCCACCTACGATCAAGCAGCTGTCGAACGGGCCTGCTCGAGATGGATTTCGATGCATCGGCGCCACTACACGGCCTTGGCGAAACCCACACGCGGACCGGTGCTAGTTGAGCCGTAGTCGAACACCACGTAGTACTTGCGCATGAAGACGTCACCGAGAATCCACAGGTTTTCTCCGGAGCTCTGGAACGCAAAGAAGCACGTTCCGTCCCCATTGTCCAGCGCGTAGTCCGAGCTCTGGACCGAGTACGTCTTGCCGCTGAGCACGAAGGAGATGGCTGGGCCGGAAACACAAGGGACGTTGTAGTAGCCTTGCGACGTGAGCGTGGCGCCCACGGCGTCGGCGAGCTTGGAGATGGCGGCCTGTGGGCCAGCGATAAGCGAGGTACCCGAGTCGACGATGGCAGGGACCGTCGTGGAGACGATGCTGGTCGAGCCGGCCTTGACGCCGCTCAGAGCGATCTGCCAGTAGCCACGGCGGGTCACTGGGACGTAGTTGAACGCGCCAGAGAAGCGAGCGGTATTGACGCCACCAAACGTGATCTCTCCGTCGTTGTTCGAGCCCAAGTAGAACGCGAACTGCGGCTTGTCGAGCGCACCGGCGTTGACGAGCTTCTCAAGGGGGCCAGCGATGTTGTTCTCGGCGATGGTGTCAAAGCCCAGGCCGAAGAGACCATCAAACTGACCGTCTATGTACGACGAGCCAAGACCACTGACCGTGTCCACCTCGGCAAACTGCTGGTTCGGCACGGTCAGACCACCAAAGCTAATGGTGTCGACCGAGATGTGGCCCGACACGGGACCACTGCCGTACTGGATGGCGAACTCGGAGCCATCGGGCTGGTACGTGGAGGACTCAGAATTCTTGTAGTATGCGTGTGATCCGAACTGCTGGTTGGGCACCCACAAGTTGCTTGAGCCCGTGTCGAACAGAACCTGCAATGTTTGCGGTGGCGTGCCAACCTGGAGCGCGCCGTAGTACTCGCCGTCCTGAAAATTGCTCAAGATGATGTCACCCGTGTCGAGAGTATGGATACCCGATGTGGTGTTCTTGGCAGCAGCCTGCTTCTGAGCGGCGAGTTCCTTGAGAATCTGGATATGGCTCTTCTGGTTGGCCTTCTGGACAGGCACGTTGACAACGCCAGCCTTCGAGGACTGAACGAAGAGCGCAGTGGCGATGACGGCGAGGTAGGCGATCGGACGGAACATCCTGAGTAGAGTGAGATACAGTGTGTGTGGGGGGGAGCGCTTTGGCGGAGAAGGAGGATTGCGTCGAAGATGGCCAACGGCAAAGTGAGCATCGGGATTTATCGTCCCCTGTCCCCTGTCCGCCAGGGACGTCTATGGATGGCACTTTGTTTCAAGTTTGCAGACGACGCTGAGAACAGCCACTACAGAACAGTGCCTCGGTTTCTTTGTCGTCAAAGATTGCATGCAATACGTGTTCAACTGTGGAAGTGCGCCTGCTGAAGGATCTGACTTGGGCAGCTACTACTTTGTGGAGCAAACTGCGGTGGCAGGTCATGTTCAGGTGTTGTCGATCGGTTCTCACTATCTGATTACACAAGACGTCGCATCAAGAAGTAGAACTCCACCATCATACTAGGGGTACGCAATCGTCACATCTTCTGTGGATTTGGCACATTTTACTCCCAAATGAGCCGGGGGTCCAAAGCCACATGCCAGCGTATCTGGACATTTCTTCAAGATTCTGGGGTCTGAGTTTTAACTCATCATTCGTCTCCACTGGAAATTGTCACGATCGTTTAAAAACGATCGTGACAATTTCCAGTGGAGACGAATGAAGCCTGTCAGTCATTGACAGTGGTGGTTTGAGACGGGTCATCCCTGAGTGACTAGTTTGGATCTTCTTGTCTCAGATCGGACGGTCAATGTACTCATCGATCTGATAACATGACATCTTTTTGGACATAAACCGGTCATTTCATCAACTCTTTACTATACCACTGAGTTATGTCTTGAGGAAATTGGCCACCTCGTTCCCATTCTATTCACATCAAGTCATTCCTAGTTCCTCCTAGTCCGTGGCAACCGCGCTACCAACCTCGAGACACTCCAAGTTTACTTAGCCACAGGCCAAGGCAGGACACTGCCGTTTAGAAGCTCAAATACTGAGGGCCTCACCAAATCCTGGGCTAGTACTAATCAGAGAATGCCACGGGTACGCAAACGACCTACCTGACCACGCCATCAGTGCTATAGGACACTGATGTGACGTCATTTTGCCGCAGTTGACGATCTGATTGTATCGTGACTCTAAAGACACGGGGCTTTTCTCCATCGGAGTCTTCGTCTGCAAGTGCGCTGAGGATCACGTGCGTCCAGATTTCCCAATCACTTCTTCAAATGTGTTGGGTTCACGCGCAACAAACTTCAAAGTTAGACTGGCGGATGTGGACCGGGCCATTTGTGGGGTGATCGTTTGGATATCATGCGGTTTCTTCTAGTGTGTTTCGTTGAGCATCAATTCAAGAGTTTTGAAATCCCCAAAATCGGAGCCATCAACATGGCATCTTGTCACAAAATAATCAGGAATTTAGATGGCTTGATTGGAACACGGAAATCATATTCAATTGAGCCGGGGTGTCCCATTCTCACATCACCAGCTGATAGACTGCAAGTCGACATCAACTTCGAGAGAGTTCTAGAAATCCGAGTAACCACGTCGTAGCCCCCCCCCGTCCCCACAAGCCCAAGTCGCCAGGAGGAGCCATCCTGGTACTACTGTAGATCCTAGTTATACGGTAGTTTTAATGTGTCTTGATCAACCACGGTTGGATGCCATGCAAATAAGCCGTTTCACAGGGCCTTTTTGACCTGTAGTGAGAACGCGCCACGAACCCGCTGGACGCAAGGAGTACCGCAACAGTCTTCGTGTGGTCCATTCTCTAGCTCGCAAGGGTGTCACCATATAGCTGTAGATTCGGATATGGTGATCCCCGTTCACAAATGATAAGTTGTCTGCTTTACGGTGAGCTCGCCGGAAAGTGACTTTGGCGTGACTTGTATGTGTCTTGAACGTGAACATTAATGAGTTCTGACCAACGCCACAACGATGGCGCTGGCATCAATAGAGGTTCGGCTTGTCTTACTTGCTGGTTCAGTGATCGGATGTAATGGGAGATATCATCGACTGGGTGGGATCTTCTGGCTGGCACCCAGATAAGTGGTCTTGGCGGAACTTCCCAGCGATGATCATAATGCGACGGGTCCGATTGGAGGTCATGCTCCGATGAAAATGCAGATGCGCGGAACGAGGTCGAGCGAAGTCGATGACGGTTGCGAAGAACACGGTGCACTGTTTCCATAGACTGTATCCTTCACAACCAACTCTAGTAAGACATTCGCCAACATGGCTACACTGTCCAGCTCACAGAGTATGTCCGAGCGACGCGGCGGTACACTTCTTCCGTCATATAACTTTCGTGAGTGCTTGCTCGTTTGATGTGATTACACCGATGAAGCTGGTACCAGGCTCGAGCACATCAAAGATATTCGGTGCGATCTTCACTTGACCAGCAGAGTTGTGGTGGCGGCGGATTGTGTTGGGCTAACAAAAGTGGCGTCTCTCGAGGACGAGACGCATCCGTGGCCAAAAGGACGAACTTGGACGATCAGGGACCTCCAATCCGTTAGATGAAAGGCGTGGGAAAGTCGCTGAGTTGTGGCGAACCATCATCATGCAGTCACATTGCTCGGGCAAGTATTTTTGTCGCGCTGTAAACATTCAAAAGTAAAAAAAAAGGTGTGAGATCACCACATTACATTGCGCTGTGGCATGAGCCGGATCAGTAGCACCCACCAACTAGATACACGAGACCGACACGCGCCGTTTCCGATGGTGAGCAGGGTACGCGAATATGGTCGAGATGACGTTGGTGTCGAGACGAGATACCACGGCAGAAGAGGCAGTCACGGCACTAAGAAATGCCAGTTTGCCACGAAGCGGCACGGCCCGCCTCGATCAATCACGTCATTGTCAACGTCGAGGTTGAGGTCGTCGGATTCGGGATCGTCGTCATTGAAGTCAAAGTCAACATCCACCGTGTGCAGTGTGCGGCTCATCTCGAGCATCCTCTTCATCGGCCACGAACTCGGCGTCTAGGCATCTTGACGAGATCATGGACAAACTCAGCTTTTGCGACGTCTTGGTCAGAGGGAGGTCCACATCAGTGAGTGTTGCCAGCAGCGACACAAGTCGAGAGGTCTCGATATCGATTTGCTGGGGCTTTCTCAACGATCGGATTCGACAATGGCCAGCAGCAGCACACTCGGCAAACAGTAGCAGGTTATCGATTTCGGCGTGGAAGGGGACAGTCAGACTTTGAAGCAGCGGACTCGTCACGAGCAGGTCGCGACACCACGCATCCACATCGACTTCGTCGTTCCCGTCGCCAATCTCGAGCCGCTTCACGCCTGTGAGTTGAAGGAATGCAACCAGCACGGGTCTTGATGCCTCGGTCATGTTTTCGATCATAATCCGGTCGATCCGGTGTACTACTGGTGGGGTACTATCCGCATCTTCAGATAGTGTGGCATCTTCTGCTTTCACCCACGCTTGGCCGTAGCCTGGGAGTAATATACTCCACCACGAACTTTCTTCTTGAGCTTGTCGATGCGAGATCACTCGAACTGATACACGATCGGCCAGTTCGACGAACAGGAGACTATCGTTGCGGGGTTCGCTGTCGTCCATCACGCCAGTACATGCGTAAGACCGGCGCCCGGACAGCTCCTTGACAGGCGGTGACGATTCAATGTCAAACAAGAGCCCGAGTCAGTGCTTTGCCTCCAATACCTCACGCATGGCTGCTACATCCGCCATCTGGATCCAACTCGCATCGAGAGACAACTCGTGGATGCAATGCTCTGCATCGCCGCTGTAGAATGCGTACGCGATCCACTGCCAGAACTTCCTGCGTATCGCAGCTCGTCCACAGTGAGCACGTCCGGATTTCGCTGCGCTTCGATCACCAAAAACGACAGCGATCGCGACACTTGTGCAGCCGACAGCAGGCGTCCATCAAGTGGCTCGCCTGTGGATCGGGCAAGTACAGATCATGGACGCCTAGAGCGTCTCACGTGTCTCCTGACGGATCTCCAACGTGCCTAAAGCTGAGATCGATCGAAGATCTGTGATGCACACGCCATGACCGACAACCCTCTTCATGGCTCGAAGTGTTTCCATGTCGATACTAGCGTGCCGAGGCACGCACATGCTCACTTCGGCAACTTCAAAGCGCGATTTCTCAACCATCGCCGCATTCACTCCGGACGGTCCATCCACGTGCAGCGCCACGGAGGTGGTTCTAGCAGCGTGGCTCATCACCACGAGCTGCACCAGATGCTGTATGCTTTGACGGCGTTTTGATCCTTACGAGTCTGCAAACTCGACTCGAACGGGTACTCGTGTCGCACGGTGGCGGTCGCTGATCCCGAGTGCTGCTTCTCCCCCAATGACCTCCATCACGCGATTGTACGCGTCTCTGTAGTCATCTGAGGGTGCATCCACGGCAAGAACATTCTTCTCGACTCCATCCAGATGTCCGTCTTCGGTGAACACCAACTGAAATCCAGCTCGAGCTTGGTGCGCGTGGCTGGCGCCACCGCCGAAACTTGGCCTCTTCGTGGCCCCCCCACAAACTCCAACCAACAGTCCTCGTCTAGTGCGCGCAGCAGACTGAGCAGGGCAAAGACGTCGCCGGCGGGCGTCATTTTGAACTTTTTGCGTCCAGAACGTTCCACCATCGCTGGTGGCAGCACGGCATCGCGCCGTTGCCGAACCGCCAGCACACGTACGCCGGAGCGGCCATCCGCTCGGCGCATGCGTTGTCCCCAGACCACCTTGTCGAAGCTCATGTAGCCCGCTTGCCACATGCGCGGGTTCCAGTTGTATGCGAAGGCGTTTCGAAGCGCCTCCGCAGCGACGCGGCGCGGAGAGGGGGGCGCCGGTCGGCGCAGACAGCTCCATTTGCTAATCGTCGAATTCGATCTGTAGCTGCTCACAGCACAGCCAAACTTCAATGGGGTCCGGGGCTGAGTAGATCGAGGTACACTCAGCCTGGCTCAGTAAAAGCACTGAAATGATCAAAACCGATATCGACAAAACATATTAATTTTCAAATTTCCCCATGGTTCGGTATCGCGGGCTGACCAGATTTTCACCAACCGCAGGCGGTGCTCCGCAGCAAACTCAAACATGGTCGTGAGCACAGAGCTGTCCAGACGAGTGAGTGCCTGCTGCGACTTGTTTGGTCGGGAGATCCCGCCCAGAAGGGCAATCTTGGCGGATATGTCCAGCGGCGCGATTCGAATAGCGACGGGTTCGATCGGCCCTAGATCCTGCTGCGATAGAACTCTTGATGTGTGGAGCGAGATCGAGTGCAGGCGACGATTGTGGCGAAGAACGCGGTGCACTATTTCGATAAAAGTGCCCTTCAAGGCCGGCTCGAGACGGGTGTTCATCAGCTCGAGTACTTGAAGCGATTGGGAAAGCGGATGGCTGACGTCACTCAGTAGGTCCACGAAGCGGCACACTCGACTACAATCGATATCGCAATAGTCAAAGTTCACGGACAGTGATTCCAGCTGACACGCTCCGGCTTCTGCGCACTCGGCAAACACGTGGGAATCGTCAGAATTGACCGTCACATCCAGCGCTCGCAACGCGGGGCACCCAGCACAATTCTGGCGGCGCCAATCAGATATAGGGATCACGTCTCGCGGATCTACTTTCAGTCTCACCACTCGACGCCCCAGCGCGAGAAGAACGTCTCAGATATGTTCCATCGTATCAAGGTCCATGTCCTCAATTGAGATCCACGGCGCCACCTTTGTATCGCGACCACGTAATGCTCCTAATTTAGGGCTAGAGCATCGGCTCTGTGGTCCACCAAGCGGAAATCGTCACGGTGAACCCACACAGCGCCGCGCCCTGGAAGAAGAACTCGCCACCAGGCGTGATCAACACTCTTGTCAAGCACTCAAACCGATATGGGCTGCCCAGTGTCGATGACATTGAATCTGTTTCGTGAAATGTCAGGAGACACCAGAGAAATTTGAGCGACGCTGGAACTGTCGGAGAATAGAAAGCGCTGGGCGGATACCCATTCTCGATGCTCGATTGGTTTTGCCTCGAGCAAAGTCACTAACGGATCTTTCGCCGCCAGAATCTTACGAACGGCATCCACGTCGACGCCATCGATCGAGCCAATATTCAATCGGATCTCCTGTAAAGAGAAGGCTGGACTTCTCGTATCGCCGAAGATGACGTAGACAAACCACTGCCACAGGTGCCGACGATCCGAAGCACGACTTCCTACGTGTAGATTTGGGGTGCGACTCACCTGCAAGGTAGCGCGTCGGGTCGTGGGGCAAGCCTGTGGTGCAGATAGAAGCTTGCAAATGTGCGTGAGGGCGACCATTCGCAAACCGAAAAGTGCCACACGCCCAATGGTGGGGGCTGACCGGGCGTTTCTGTTGGGAGAAGCACGTGGAGAGCCTCTCTGAATTGGATAGCTGATTCGATTGATTCGTCGACTCGCGCAACTTGGAGATCTAGCTCGGTGACGCCACGTTCGACCATGCGCTGAAACTGCATGATTAGTTCCAACGGTTTCTGATGGATCTCTCGATCGTGTAAAGCCTCGTACAATGGCAAGGGCCGCGACTGCTGCATGACGCAACGCGTGATCTACGCGGCCGAGAAAGGATCAATGCAGAATGGCGTGTTCTTCGAGTCGTTTGAGATCCCGCTGGCCAACATGATGGAGGAGAAGTTCAACCAGCCTATCTTTGGCGCCTGCAGCTGGTCAGGACTCGTCATTCCGGTTCGGATCCTGATTTTCGTCGGCTGTGTTTGTGTCGCGCACCCTCCACTAATTTCACGAGACCTCGCACATCGAGCGGCCC
The DNA here is from genome assembly GCA_023336445.1 of Pythium dissimile. Lineage (NCBI taxonomy): Eukaryota > Oomycota > Peronosporomycetes > Pythiales > Pythiaceae > Pythium > Pythium dissimile. The sequence continues at coordinate 5,841 of JAADWZ010000322.1, read as the reverse complement.
ATACTCGTCAGCGTCGATTTCAAGCTCGACGATCTGGACTTTCGTACATTCAGCCACGTTGTCGTTGATCGCTGCTGGGCTGGACTGTGGACTGGGCAATGACGATCTGCAGAACCTAGCCCAGGAACTGCGCGCGGATATAGACTTCGTCTGAGTCGAACGTAAGAACCATTCACACGGCGATCCGATCCGCTTGCTGGAACTCGCCCTTCGTGTCTTGCTCCACACTCGCTAGATCCGCATACGCCGCAACAAATTGGCTTGATGGCGCGTCCGCGCCCATAGCTCGCTCCATGATCGGCTCGAATTGGCGAGCGTCATGCGCGCCCAAACGAAAGGCCCAGTCGAAATAGCCTCGCCAAGTCCAAAGCAGCGTGCACCACGGGGGCAATACCCGACCAGACCGTGTTGAAAACTTCTGACCATGCGCCTACGTCCACGTGACACAGCAGCGCCAGCAGCGCGAACGCCTCGGAGGCGGGCCAAAGTATCTGTTCACCGACGGGTGGAACTCCACACCGCGCTTGACCAGCCACACGGTGGTGTATGGCGCGTCGTCTTCGTCGGTAGAGAGCACCCCGCGGAACGCGCCCATACTGCGCAGTGAAGACGCCAACTCATGGCTCGCGAGCGTCGCGCACGCTCACGCCACGGCCTCTCGCTGCGCGCCGTCGTCAGTCGATATTGCTGCCATTGCTGGATAACTTGTGACAAGATCAGGCGAGCAGTAGTTGACATACAGTGCCAGCCCTGATTCTGAGATTCATTTCTAAAAACTTGTCCGTAAACGAAGAAAGGTGTAAAAAACTTTCCCGATTATTACCGATCGAAAAAAACGTCAATCATGCAGAAACAGTGATTCTCGAGAGGCCGAGAGATGGTGCAGCTGAAACATGCTCTTCAGTACAGAGCTGTTCAGACGAGCGAGCATCCCCTCAGAGATGGTGCATGTACTAGTACTGTTGCCGCCAGGGCTTTCTTCTGTCCTGTCCACAAAGCCGGTATGCTCATTCGGCAAGCGAAATGTGATTTGTGGAGCAATGGCGAGATCTGTTTGCATCGGACATGGACTACATGGCAGCTGACAATCCAGGCTGACACATAGAGTTTGGTCGGGTCGAGCTTGTTGTAGAAAGTGTGGTCTATTGAAGTCGCCAAGCTATGCCTGCTAGAAGTGCGTCCATCAACTACATGAAGTGCACGTGCACGCCCCGCTCGCGATGGGGAGCTGCATCGTGCTCTCCGTCCGCCAGCATCGCGAGGTGGTGGACGCTTTCAGGAGAGAAACGTATGGCATGACGAACGCGGGTGAGGTCTTTACGCTTCTGCAGCTACTACGCGCAGCTGATTGCTCTTAGTACATACGTTGGCTTCAAGATTCTGTGAGGTTCAACGACAGCAACGCCCTGCAAGACATCCGAGACAATGTCGTTGGTGTGGATATGCCATCTCATGCGTATGAGGACGCGTATGACCGCGTGATGGCTACTATTGCCGCAGAAGACCCGCTGCGGGATCGTAGTCCAAGAGTGCCTGTCCGCTTGCAGCTGACCCACTGCGCGTGTTTGACGCGAGCCGACTGCATCCGTCGTATGTTTCAGCTTGTGCTCATCAGCCATCTCGCATTGACTGCTGGCTAATCGCAGCATGTCTAGTTGCCGCCGGCAGATGCTGTAGTGCTCGAGAGATCGCGTTTCCAGATCGAGGAATTCAGCGTGTGCAGCCATTCGCACCATGAGGTCGACATGGAAACGCTGCAGGCCATGAAAAGATTGGCGCACCACGGCGTCTGTATCACGGCTATTTGATCAAACTCGGGTGATGGCAGTTGTGAGACGCTTGAAGCGACAAGAGAGACTTTGGAGCTGTTGCGTGACATTCGATGTGGACAGTTGGGGCCGCGACCTTGTCGCTGCGTGTCAGTCGCTAGAGAGCCTAACTCTCCCATTCAAGCGCAAATCAACAGCCTCTCCGTATTCATCGCGATCAGCGCTCTGAGCCGCCTTGATCGACTGAATTTGTCACAGATGTTCGACATTCGAGATGGCCAAGTGCTCTCGCTACAGAAAACCCGCAGTGATCTCGACCACCCGTGACCAAGTCCTTGCAGAAGTTTCGAATTTTCGTGGACTCGAACAGGCTCGACTCGGAATTTGCGGCAAGTGTATGATCCATGCTCTAGTTGAATCGTCGACTCCACACGCTGTTTCTTAATTTCGAAGGAAGCGAGCCAGCCTTTGACTTGAATCTTAACGACGAACTCGTGGTGGTGAGTATCGTACCGCTCCCACTTCGCCTGAAATTGGCATCTGTCCGTGCGAAAGCTGCATCGTCTTCGACGCTTTCCAGCCTCGACTGCTGCGCGATCTCCAGTATTTTGGAGTATGGTAGTCCGCGTGCTTGCGCTGGCCCTAGAAGGTCTTCTCCAGATCCACGCAGCCCACGTGGCGTAGACGCTCGCCCACTCGCTCTTGATGCAATACGCCAGTTCTTCTGCAGCGCGGAACCGTGCGTGCGTGAGCGCATGGGTGAGATCCAGGGTTGATGGAGCTCTTGGCTTTCTTGACAGAGTGAGGACGGGCAACTCAGATCCGCTCGGATCAGATCATGCACCTGGAGGATTTACAGCCAATCATGAAGAATGAAATCGCTGATGGGCATGCCATTTGAGATCTCAGCTCCAGAATTACAAGTGTCGAGGACACCTTCTCAATATTGGAGCATGCCGCGAGTTCCACTGTCCTCAATTCAGAGCATCTATGCAGTATTACCGGAACTGTAAACAAAGTAGAAGCATCGCAGCGCCATGGGTTTTCCCTCATAGATGCGAGTTCCAGTTGGAACTACAATCATGAGGAAAAGAATTGAAATACGACGGCTGCAGTCGGCGACCGTGGACATGGCGCTTCCTCAGAGTCGAAAACTCATAACGCGAGAAGAAATCCACAAAACATAAACACGACGGTTTAGGCTAGAAGGGGTGGACACTCGGGACAATGATCGATCGCAACCCCACACGAGCTGGATTTAATGGTCAAAATCCCGATACACCCGGAACGAAGCGGGATCGAACGAGCGCTATAGCGCAGCGCAGCTGAACGGGCGCCGTGTGTTACTCACCAAAACTAGAACAGTATATTTGAGGCTCCTCAAGACTCGACTTGATCAAGTATCTTCAAAGACACTTGAAAACAGTTTTTTTCCCCGTTTTTGATGATTTCTTCCCGGTTTAGGAGACAGAGTCTCTGTCTTCCTTGGGGACCCTTCTGCTCAGATCAGTAGAGTCTGTGTCGTGACAAGCAACATCATCGTTCAGTTTGCCTCCTCTTAGGGCGGATCTCCATCAGTGTGCGGCACACTGTGTGCCAAATCTATCCGTGCTAAAATCTGTGCTATTGACGTTGAAAGCCCTGGTGCGGAGAAGAAGTTCCAACTCCAGAATCCACATTTGGCACACGAATCACATCAGTAATGTGACAAATCCCAGTGCAGCTGGGGGGACATACAAAGTTTGGCACCTGTGCTATTTCCATGCCAGGTTTGAATTTTTTTAGCAGGCGTGCCAAGTTTGGCTCGGATTTAGCACGACCGGTGTGAACTCGAGTGCTAAAATTTTGTGCCAAATCGGTGATTTAGCAACTGGTGGAGATGCTCTTATTATACTCGATGTACCGATCCTAAAAATCGTGGGTTCTGAGTTCGTCCTGTCCATCTGTACCTGTTCGAACGAATAATGAGATACTTTTTCCCGCTGACTAAATCTGATTACAGGGCGATGGCTACTGACAGTCAGCCACCATCAACCACCACATCATCGCTGTGGGGCGCGTGCCGCCCACGCGCCGTAGGCCACGGTGGTGTATGTACAGCCTGGCGTGTGCCCAGCAGATTCTTGCTAGGCAACGCAGTGCAAAAATGCACGACTACAGTACGTACTGTACTATACGAAAAACTGATCTGATCCACGCACGACTTGCGGCAAGTGGCGGCTGCGCGTTGGCGTCTATCCAAGGTCGAAGGTCCAAAACACGACAGGATCATAGAATGTTCCAGAGGCTATGAACCATAGCACGGCGAACGATGGGCGAACTCGAAGATCGCCGCTCTGGACAGCGATCAAGTTCTCGCTTTTTTTGCCACTCACGTATTCATTCTCAAACTCGCCTCCACTTGAAAGTCCAATTTCCATTGGTGGGGCGAGAAACAATGAAGTTCGCTGCTACTCTCGCCACGGCGCTGGCCACCGCCACCGCTGCCACGGTCTCCGCTGAGCCCGTCTCGTACGACAAGTACCGCACGGACATCGCCGACTTCAACTGGAACCGAGCTAACGCGATCGTGCCGCTGGTGCTTGGCGGCACCGAGGTGCCCGTGGGCACGGCGCAGTTCGTCGCGGGCATGCGCAACCTCCCGGTGGGCGAGAGCTTCTGCGGCGGCTCGCTGATCCACCCCAAGTGGATCCTCACGGCTGCGCACTGCGGGACCAGCATTGTCTACGTGAACGTCGGCACGCACTTTCGGAGCGGCGATGTGGACGGCTCGATTGTCAAGGTGAAGCGCAAGATCCAGCATCCGTCGTTCTGGACGGCCAGCACTGGCCACGATTTCTTGCTGCTTGAGCTCGCGTCCGAGGTCTCGTATCCCTCGGTCCGGCTGGCGAGCGCCGACCGCTCCGATGAGGCTGCCGGCACCACGGCCACCGTGATGGGTTGGGGCGACACAAGCCAAGGCGGCCCCGGGTCAGAGTTGCTGCTAAAGGTGGACGTCGACATCGTGTCGGACGACGAGTGCACCGCGTTCTTGGGCCGCTCGCACCCGAGCATGCTCTGCGCCGGCGGTAAGCTCAACGAAGATGGGTGCCAGGGAGACTCGGGTGGCCCGCTCGTGGTGAACAAGAACGGCACGACCACGCTTGTCGGCGTCGTGAGCTGGGGCATTGGCTGCGGCAACCTCGGATTCCCGGGCATTTACGCGCGTGTGTCGTGGGTGCGGGATTTCATCGACCAGTACGTCCCCCAGGTCAAGTGGACGTAGACCAATAACCGGAAAGGAGTGGCGAACGACTCGCGGCTTTTGATGTGACTGGTACTCGTCGTTAAATATCATAAGAGACGTTACATCAAAGGCGACGCTCTTCTGTTCGGTCTTTTTTTTTGTAAATCTCAAACTTTCTCGATATTACATATTTGCTCACCCAAAACAATGACATCGACATTTATGGGGTCCACATCAGAATTGATGCAAGCAACAATAACTAAAATAGTTACACGAGTGAATGGCTCACGTCTTGCAACAACACAAACAAAATGGGCCGCGGGGGGAGGACGAGCATTAAGGGCGTTCGTGCTACAAAGAAGATGTTCAAACGCGAGACTTTCCCTACGAATTCAAGCATGCCGTCCTGCAAGACAGTGAGGCCGGCCTCTCAAATGATTCGATACGGACCAAGTATCCTGTGCAGTTCGGTCATAGATCACTTGACTACGTCCGAAAGAATGTGTCCAAGTGGAGCAAGAAAGCGGACCTGATCGTCGCCATGGCTCAGAACGTGCGCACGGCTGCACATGAGCGTCTCCGCGCAAAAGGGACGGGTACTATCCTGTCTACTGAAGCTGAAGACGCGATTGTTGCTTGGATCAATTATCTCAGACAGGACGGTGTTCCGGTGTCATCGCAAATGCTTCAACTTGAATACCTAGAGGTTGCTCAGTCCCACGGTGTGACGAGCGGTTTCGTCGCGATTCCTACGTGGCGTGCGCACTTTCTGGATCGCCATCGGCTGTCGTTTCGCACCAAAAATCGAGCTGGCCAAGCGGCGCCCGACGACGACGATGTACATGG